>BGZK01001248.1:0-182558 GCA_005406025.1 Eumeta japonica
TACCTAACTAACTACGTGAAAAAACTGTGAAATTATTAACTTTATAATGTTGTTCAACAAGTGGCCTAGTAAATAAGACACTTGGTTCTGATGTGATATATTCTGGGTTCTTTTCTCAGTCGGTCAACTTATTTATTAAATCAATTTTGAAACTCGTCTTGAGTTTGAGCAATCTAAGTGAAATTCCTGGTTCGTTATTATTCTAGAAGTACGTTATATGTTTAAAACATAAAAAGTATCATTAACACGCTACTGTCCCATTTATATAACTAATATGAGATGATAATAAATGAGATTTATTTTTACTTGCAACCAAAGAAAATTATCATTTGAAGAAAATTATCTATAAAATTGTCATATACACACTATACATACATTTTCGATTTAATTGGATTATCATAAAATAAATGCCTTCCCAAAAATGTATGATTTTATGTAGAAAACTATTTAGGTATTTTTGAATCAAAAAAATATCTTGAATAATCGACCATTGTGTATACAGCTCTTCTGTACGGTGGTCACTCACCGCGTCGTCTTGATCATGTTGAATATGCTCTAGGTGTTACTAAAATTTACAAAAAAAAAACTAGAAGAGATTCTGCGAAAAAAGGAAAGCTACGAATTTTGCATTTTTTCTCTTACAGATTTGGCTCTTTCTTAGTGCATTTTTGTTAATTGTATGAACGAACAAACACACGCACACGCGCACACACGGTCGTCACTGCAGAAAGGGGACATGTCATATATTACATTTTATATTAAATATTTTTAATAACAATATTTATTAGTACCCAATTTTGTTTAAAAAACTTTAATAATCTCGCATTTATATTTTTCCAATAGCATACGGATTAGTGCTTAATTTCTAAATTTGTGTAAGTTAAGCACTAATAAGTATTCGCAAATCAATTATAAATTTTTGCATTATTTTATACTGTTTCACTCTAAAAAAATCTATGATTTTCATACTATTATAATGTTATGAATCAAGTGCAAATTATATGCAAATAAAAATATTAATTGATTAGATCTCAAAATAATGAAATTGAAATTTTATCAATTAACTGATTTTACTTTCTATTCATGTATTACGACTTTTATAATAGACATTCTCCTTCGTAGATTTACCAAATTATTGTTGTATAATATATCAATAAGTTGATTAAGTTCAAATAACTAGTTCAAATGTATATATTCAAAATCAGGCACTAAACTATAAAAACAAATTACTTCATAATCAAATCCCATTTCCACAGGGACATTTGTATTTAAAGACTCGTATGTACATGTTACCTCTGCTATGGTGGCGCTGACAGTAGAATTTCTGGCTTTCCTCAATGCCCTACTCGAGTCAGCAGCAGGTGGTCTGCCTGAAATAGCCGTGTGATATTAATATGCCAGTATAATGCTATTATCGGCCTGTTAAACATTACATGACTCGGTGGTGATATTAAGAACATTTTGTCTCTTATATACAAAAGAATTTTCATATTTAATCTTACACCATACCATAAAGCATGGAGAGCTATTATGCTAGATCAACTTTAAATCAGACTTTTTTTGCGAGTATTAGTCTTTTTTTGAATGTACTTTTTGAAATATTGTTTCCAGTTTTTAGTCTATGGACACTAAATACTAAATAATACTTTTATGTCTCAATAATAGAATGTGTATTTCAAAATATTGTTGTTGCTACTTATGTCTAGAGAGATCCTATATAATTTTGAAAGTACTCTATTGGATAGTTTCCAAATTGCATAGAAACTACATAAGTGTCAGTACAGATAACTATTCTGTTGGCTTGAGAATCGTTTCTGCTGCAATTTATTTATATTTCTGTGATGAAATGGCAATAAGGAAGTTTCTACTGGCAAATAGAAAATGTACTACCCTCACATTATTTACAGATCTACAAAATCCTGTAAGCTGTTAAAACTGTAATAATTATATTGATAACAACCCCTCTATTGCTCAACTTATCAATAATAACTATTGATCTAGAGCGCTTAGTAATTGTGTTGATAGAAGAAAATTGATACAGGCACTATTAATTCATCCTCTATCAATATTACCAATGCATCTGTAAACCTATGTACTTATTTTAAACCACATCTTCACTCAATCAAACATTTTTTATTTTTTCTCGGTGAAGCTAGATGTAGTAAGAATTTATGTGGAAGAAATGTCTAACCTATATCATTGGATATAGACTTTGATCTGGATATCTCGCTGGACTTCTCGCCATAATTATTCTGGGCTATCCTCTGCGTCAAGGGTACATAGTTGGCCGGAGAGTACTTATTGTATAGATCGGCGGTGGAAATGGCCAGCGCTGCACTGCTGAGGACATTCCTCTTTTGATTTCTCGGCAGAGGGTCGCTTATCGATGTCCTGCTGCTTTCGCTTCTGGTTGTCGAGAGGTCTCGGGATCTGGGAAGAAAGGTAATAGCTAGTAAATGATGCTAGCTATAAATTGATTAAACTGTATTTTTTCATAAATTTTTTGACAGGTATAAATCAAATTGATAGCATAGGCTTAAATTTTTTCTACAAACTATCATTAGACAACTAAAATAGTCTTATTTTTAAATTATTTTTAATGTTGATGTTATATAAATAAAGAGTAAGTTATTTTTTTAATAAGTTACATTTATATCATAAGCTTGGTGTCATGTCAATAAAGAATAACAGCGTCCCGTTATTTATAAATTACTTTCATTATGTTGCAAGCTTAGTGTCATGTAAATAAACATTAAATTTTCTAATTTAAATATACATTTAATATATTGGCAAACTTAGTAAAACAGAACAAACTTTGTCTATTCCCACACAGTGTTATAAATGGCAATAATGTTATCACCAACACCAGTAGAGTTTTTGTTTTTTTTTTTTTAAATTAGATAGCATATTTATAAGCTGAACCATAGACTGTTTTGTAAATGTACACAATTCATTGTAATACTTGATTTGAAAAAATGAACTCCCCTATACAAATAGATTGTTTTTCCTTCTTGTACTTAACATTTCTAAGTGACTTAATTATAATAAAATATTGGTATAATTTAATGAACACATATAGAAAATGCGAAAATTGTGACGACTTGATTAGGGTATTCACATTTAAAAGAATGATTAAAATCCATCATAACTTTCTTTAAATAGGTATGAATAACAAAAACTCAGAAACTCATCCCTATAGTACATATTTCTACATGGGATAGTTCTCCAAATTAAAAAAAAGTCTTTTCGATCCTACTAAAATTATAAATTTGAAAGTTTGGATGTTTGTTAGTCAATCTTGCTTCAACAGCTGAACAGAATTAAGTGAAATTGTACAGTAATGTAGCTTGTACATATAATAGCATATAGGCTACTATTTATAAAGATATTAACTTTTGCTCATGACTTTGACTGTGTCATCATAGAATGAATTCTTTATTTATGCCGAACAGGTATTGGTAACAATAATTTTCAAGAGAGATTCAATATCGGTGCAGTATCAGAATTGCAAACAGAACTGGCATCAGGATAAAGAACATAAGTGAGATTGTTTCATAACAAAAATAGCAGCAGCATTAATGTACTATCACTATAAGAATATGGGTTTTTCTTGTATGGAATTGAGAAAGGGACTGTGACCGGGCTCATGGTTGATAACATCATTGATCAGTATAAAAGATCAAAGAATTTATTGCATGTCATATGACCCAAGGCGTGGATGGA
The DNA here is from genome assembly GCA_005406025.1 of Eumeta japonica. Taxonomy (NCBI): domain Eukaryota; kingdom Metazoa; phylum Arthropoda; class Insecta; order Lepidoptera; family Psychidae; genus Eumeta; species Eumeta japonica. The sequence goes on from BGZK01001248.1 coordinate 3,724, forward strand.
TTACCTATATTTTGAAAGGAAACTATCTAGATCGGGATAAGAATTGGTATCAAAAACAGAGCCAGGACTGAAATCGAAAGCGCGATTTAATATCGGAATCATTGTTAACAGAGTGATCGGTCAATGTAAGTGATGAAAGATTTGTTGTCCCTATGAGTAGACCCATGGGCAGAAGCTAGTTTATCAATATAAAGCACTTATTTCTGACCAGCTATAACAATTGTACAAGTGCACCGGTGACAATTTTTCAATTCATTCTTAACATCTTATAGAAGGGAGAATTAATTTTTAAGAAATTGCATCGAGTGTGTAAAAAGTCATTGAACACATGAAAAACAGTGATTAACTGTATTTTCAATGAAACAAAAGCTGTTTAACAATAAGGGAGCATGTGGGTCACCCTACAAGCGACCATTGGTGATCGATGTCCATCTACGTTAAAGAGTTGCCAAGCCATTGTCCTTTTCATAAAAGGGTAATATACCATTATATGCTGTGTATGTATTTGTGTGGATGTGCGATATACATATGTATACTTTACCTGGATTCACTCCTTTCGGACCTGTATCTCGTGGAGATACCGCTGTCCGAGTCGGTGACGCTCGGCGCCCTCGTACTCCTTGAATATTCAACTAACGAGGTTTTTCTTTCTCTTTTGCCATCAACGTCTGAATATCTGCTGAAAAAATTATCCTCATTAATATAATAAAATGGTATCTCTTATAACTATACATTTTTAAACTATTGCAAATTTATAATAAACAAAGATAACAATGTCGCTATTTTATAGTTAATTTATACAAAATTTATACACTTATAAACATCATAAAAACTAATAAATAACCAATTTGGAATAGAATACACAAAACAGTAAAATCCTATCAATTTATTTCATATGCTATTTTATACATTTTAGAATAATATTATTAATAAGATTGAATAGAAGAATGGGTACCTCGATCTGTATTCCGTTGTGTGGTCGCCATAACTGTTTCTCAATGTTGAAGTCACATATGTACCACTGCTTGTCCTGCAATTTATAATTCTGATGAAGCTACCGGCTTTGATAGATTGTCACCAGAGACTAAAGACTTGTTTATTTAAAGACAGTGCTGTTATTGTTAATATAAACTCTTCAAAATAACAAAATATTACTGGAGTACCAATCGAGGTTTGATGCAGAGCTCACATATTATTATATTAAATTTTAGTAACCATTTCACACATTATTGATATAACAAAAGGTTATACTTTTTATTAGTAAGTGGATACTAAACCTATTGTATCAACTTCTTGGATTACAAAAATAATTATTTATTAGTCAATATAACAATATCTTAAGTCTTAATATTATGATTTAAGGTAACTCACCTGAAGTAGGGTTTGTCCAGACTCGACGGCGAACTTAACGTAGACCTGTAGGACCCAGAGAGGGTAGTCGACGTGGAGTTTGAGTAACGACTCGGCGATACAACTGGCATTTTGAAGGCTATTTTACATCGTAGAATTAAATAAATATTTATCTATAATATGCTATATCTCTCGATATAAACTATATTTTTCATCTATTCTTCATGGACGGTCTTGTGGATTGTTGCATTTTCTTTTTAGCGATAACAATTTGATAAGCCTGCCGACAAAGAGAGTTAACTTTGACATTATGAAGTGGCATTTTTTATATATAAATGGACATATTTAAGGAGATAGAAAAAATTTAAGGGGCAGATTAACATCAATAATACCTTTATTTATATTCATAGCAGTCAATTAATATAATTAGAACTAATCTATAAAATTATCATTGTCAATAAACCAAAACTTGACTTATACTTGAGTTCTTGCGAACTTGTGGACTCAATATTTAGTGTTATCTCCACTTTGCCGTCTCAGAATTGCCTGCATCTGATGGATGCATCATAAATTAGAACCATCAATAGAACTTCACGGTGTTCTGTTCTATTCTTCTATCAATGTACTACTGAGTTGCATGAAGTATGTGATTCATTTTTTGATATAACCCATGTTTCCAATCTATCCCAAACATAACATGGTTTATAATTAGGCCCTGAAGAAGGACAAAATATTGATTTTTAACTACCTAAAAGCACTGCGAAACTAACTTTGTAAGGTACCCTACAGCAGACAGTGACCAATTTTTTACTATGTATACCTCTACACATACTCATATACAAATGGCACATCATTCCATTAATGATCCTCCATCATAAGAGTTTTTCAAAAAAAGTATCACTGAAAACATCTTTCTTAAACTGCATATGTTGACCCTCCTGTCCTGTTACTGTGATCTACTGGAACGTATTAATTCTTATGGTTTTGATGCTGTCCCTTGCCAAACTTTCTAGAGTTTAACTCTGATTGTGGAAGTTGAAGTGCAGTTTCTAAGGGCATCACTAACATTAAATCTGTCGCCTTGCTGATGTTATTTTTTTTCTTGTGAATTTGTGTTTTTCTTTTCATATACTCCCCAGTGTGCTGGCACCGCTCAAAATTGTAAAAAAATGACAAACTGGGAAACCCACAATAATGGAGCCACTTGATTGTAATTAAACTCTAAGGTTGAGCTGTATTCATATAACGTGGATTAGAATTTCTTTTAAAATTATGTTTACAAGTTTCGTTTGATAAATTATGATTGCAGCTGGATTTGTTTGATTGATTTGTTACCAGTTTGCTTTCAGTTAAAGAGTTAACTTCAAGGTACATCCTTCATAATAGTTGCTTAGCATTTCATTTCATACTTTACGCTTGAAAATTAATCCCAAATTATCTTTTGGGCTTCATAGTATTTCTGATGTTACAATCAAACCAATGCACTTCAGATAGTCAACTACTATAATTCTACATTACCGTTTCATAACATTCAATTTACAGTCCACGTCAATCCATAAATGGTAGAGATTGCATCAGTGATTTATCATTTTATCTGAAATTCCATTATGCTGATATATGCTACCGAGCTCGATTTTGTCCACCTGATTTCTTACATCATAGATATAACACACATATATTATATGCACTAGTATTTATTAATAATAGTAAAATAATTAAATAGCATATATATTATTAAAAAAACAACTTAAAAACATTTAGCCATTTATCTTTTTAGTAATACCATTTTGTATTTGATTAACTATTTTCAACAAATTAGTTGAACACTCAAATAATTTATAATTAAAATATAAGATGCCAATCTGCTAGTTATATTACACTTAAAGAAAATGTAATTATTAACTTTGTAGACCTTTTTCAATACCAGTTATCTCGAGACTATGTATCAAATTGTAAATAAAAATAAAAGTACATGCATGAAAATTATTAAATACATCTGTTGGCTAAGTTTAGACATTAAATTTTTCAATATATTTTATAGAGGGCCACTTTTTTATTATTAACTTTAACAGAGCCAAAAATATAAAAATATATCTAATTACACTTCCCTTCCCCATTTTTGCCCACATACAAATTGGCAATGTTTTGAATATTTATAAAAGACGTTAAAAATAATTATATATATGTATTTAGTAAAGTATAAATAAATCATAGAACTACGAAATTATATCAGATTTAGTACATGGCATATTTTCGTAATTAAATAAAACTGTTTGATTTCGATTTATATTAACGACATCCAGTTTCACGGTTTTCATCAAAATCAACTGCTCCATGGAATTACAACAGCTGTTGGTCCTAAATCAAGTCATGGACTGCTATCTCAGGAAATCCTCGCAGTTATACATTTGACACTGACACGATTTCACATAATTGATCACTTCAAGGTTTTTCCGTATCACTATCACATTTCAAAATCTATTTTCTAAAAATACACCATCATTATTTTTAGAAGATTATTAAGCGCATTCGACTGTGTCACGTGTTTGTGATTATACGACGATAATTAAATTTATTACATTGGAACGCAAATTAACGTAAAAAATAAATCAATTTAACAACTGCATTGGCGAAGAAATCGTGTTAATACTCACTGCAAAGGCCACTGTAACCTAACCGATACTTTTATTTCACTTTTAGCCCCCTTTTCTAGGAGATTCTCGTAATTTTCGCGTTGTAAGTTCGGAGTGCACGTTTTAAACACGTCGTCGTCGCGTATATTCGACTGAAAATAGCGAAAAATGGAGCAAATTCTGCGCGAATCAGTGGACTTTCTTGCTGTATGTAATTTTAGAAGGCTCCATTTGAGTGACGTCACTCTGATATGTCGTTGGCAATCCTATTTTTGTAATTAAATTTGATACACTATTATGAGCCTAATATTCAAAGGATAAAACGCAAATTTCAACTTTATTCACAAATGTAATAAAGCTTAATTGATAATTTGAAATTATATTCATAGGTGCTATGACTTTTCCGCTAAGTGTTGCTATAAGAAAAAATATTTTTATCTTCTTCATACATAAGTTTACAATGATGACTCATCTACGGCTATGAAAATTTTACGCGCGCTTGCTAAGGAATTATGTAAATAAAGCCTTGAAAAGGAATTAAATGTTGTTAACATTATAACTTACAAAATTACGTAATTTAAAAAGAATTTTCATATTAATCCTAAACGAATATTTGCACATTACGATAATCTATGAATTATGACTGTCCTAATTTCAATATATGGATTTTAGCTTATAAGGATTTTTTTTAATTTATCTTATTTATGTGTACGTATGTATTTATTACAATTTTTTATTGTAAGTAAATTTTAAAATTTATATTTGTGTTCATTACCATTCATAGTGGTTTAGCTATTGAATGAAAGAGGGCGCTAATTTTTATTTTCTTTGAATTGCTTTTTGTCTATAGATGGCAGTAGAAAAGGGGTTAGCTTCAAAAAAATATTTTTAATTGGCAATTGCATAGTACATTTTACACCTCTAAAATAAATAAAAAGCCGAATGAGAAAAAAGAGAAAGTATCGTTTTAAGGTCACTTCTGAACATTCTTGCAGTATTTAAAATTGCAATTAAAACAGATTCAATTATTTGTTTAATTATAGATCGCTTGTAAATCAATTATACATATTATTCACGAAATAATAGTTAGAATATGTAAACAAAATATTTATACATTGTGCCAATTTTGTTTTTAAAGCGCTGGACTATGCTCTCACCAATTAGAAATAGCACAAAGGAACATTCATACAGTTCAATGTTATGATTTTTAGATTCCCACTTCAGACAAAAATTAATTTGTCGATGTGAAAATAAAATCGAAATGTACTTATTTGGGTACCATTTAAGGCAGGTTCTTAAAAAATATAATTTTTTTACCTTTTGCAGAATTTAACCAGATGTAGTTCTCGGAAAATTCAATTAGGCATTTCTCAGAACTGTACCGTCGTCACAACATTAAAGTACCTATTTAAAAAAGTAATTGGGTTCCAATTGCTCTCTTGAAAACTTCCAATTTCCTTTTAATACTTAATTTCTACGAAGTGAAACCTTTATGATTTTGTACAATCTTATTTTATTCTTACACATTATTATACTTTCTATTAATTTGTGGACACAGAGGAACACTTATCACTATTTTTTATCTAATTACGGCAAAGTTAAACGATGAGTAATCCGCTTAATGTGAATGTAAGAACTAATACTAGCTTTCGCCCGTGCCTCCGAGCGCGGGTCCGACCACGTGGATATACAATGAATACCTGTTTTTTTTTATTTCAAACGATCTTTTAATCATAATTCCGCACATAGTCTTGTTGTCAATTTTAGTTCTAGTTCTGTTGTATGTTCCGGTTACGGCCACGTTCTTAATACTAACTCCACTCCCGGATTCGCTCCCCTTGACGTTCATTATTCTGATCCCGTTGCCGCTTTTGATTCAGTTTTCATTTTTAATACCGATCATTTATTTTATATATATTACAATTTCGGTGTTGCCACACTCGTGGAATTAATATAGTGTTCTTATTATATGTGTGTAATATTAATGTTATTGCCTTGTTCATTTTTCCAGATGCAATCAGCACCTACTGTAGGTTTTGTGTAAATATGAAGTAAGTTCGTTAAAGTGTGACCTTGTCACCTCCAGACGTAATCATTTGTTAGGTACATCTCTCTAACAATACAAAGATGACAAAGATGAAAATATGGATGTGTGTACGACTGTTATCACTGAATGCTAAAAGCCGGGAATAGATTGTAATGAAACTTGACAATCAAAAAAAAATCAAAACTAAATTATTGCCTGTATTACTTAAGGATAATGTAGGCCTACATTAGGAAAAGATTTCTTGAAATCGGTTCAGTAGTTATAGGTCTTACCTTCTACTTATAAACAAATTTTACTTTACAAACATGGATAATATTTTTCCATAGCTAACCAGATTTAGATAAATAAGATGTTCTCAGATCGCCGAGAGACTAAAGGCTGTCATGGTGTACGTGACGTCATCATATGCCACGATTCAAAACGGCCAAGGGCGTGTCAGGCCACGCGCAGTGTAGGGTGCCGTAGTTGTTAGCTACATTATACAGACTAAGTGGGGGTTGTTCTTTGACACTATAATTGAGTTCGCTATTAACAGCTAATAATGTCAAAAAATAGGTTCACATAAGATGTATTTTAAAGATGTTACTACTTTATATTTTCGTAATTTTACATGGTTCATAAACTTATATTTACTGCCTGTTTTACACAACCATCAACATCATCTAAGTAATTTTCAATGAAATGTTTAGGAAATTTTGTTTTTTTGCTTCTGCAAATAAATTTTATAAGTTGTGATATTTTTTCTTTTAACTCCATTAGATATTATCGCAAATTTTTCTCGCATATTCAAGAATTATAATCATTTACTCAGGGGGGGAGGGGGTACTTGACTTAGCATTTTGAATTGAATTAGCACTTTGAAGCTCAATATTTCGCAAACGGATCTCTAAATCGAAAAATGGTTTTTACGGAACCGCAATATTTTTTAATTAGCTATTCAACGATACAATACACCATGATATAGATGAGAAATAAAATTAGTCCCCAATTCACTTGCAGAAGAAGCGGTTTTAAAAAACTTCTTTTTTGTACTTTAATTCTACCACTTCGTCGGCATGTTCATCATGTACACCCGTACCAAATTAAAACTTTCTAGTGCTAAGGGTCTTTGAGCTAAACCGCAGACGGACATGGCGAAACTATAAGCGTTTCTTGATGACCACGGAACCTTAATAATGGTGAGTCTTTTCGAATGATTTTGACCAATAATGAAGATCGTCATCTTTGTATCTGGACTATAGTTTTAAACGGATCCGGTGACTATCATCAGATCCATACTTGAGGATACGATACGACGCAAGGGCGGTTCCAGCCTTCGTTCAAGGGCTGGCTGGACGTAGTCGAGGTTCAGCCAGGAGGGGTTGTGAATTTATTGCAATATAATTTATGAGATAACTTTTGTAATACTTTATATCGTTTACGGCATGGTAGGTATTGAACGTACGTAAAAAAAATACTTTAAACCAAATCTAAACCCGCGTAAATTTACATATATTATGTTTACATACGAACTCTTCTTGATAACACAACCCAAAATTTTAATTTCCTTTCAAAATTATGGCACATATATTTAAAGAAATACCAACATACGAAAATTTTATAACTATAACGATACTAGTTTTTTTTAATTAAATTTTTGCTTTTATTAACTAATAAGCACAGAAGGAAATAAAATGTGAATTCAAAAGAAAACCGGATAAATCGAACTTGCATGACGAGGGTTCCGCACGATGCATAAATTGCATGGTTTTTTAAACTGACCCGACTTCTATTGCGCAGATAATGAAAATGGCTGCAAACGTAAGTTTTTAAGAATACATGGAGAAATTTCCCATGTTTTTTACTACCACCGATTTCTTATAGCTTTTCCTGTAGTTTCTAAGTAAAGGATAATTTTCGGTATTTTTTTTTCAATGTTATTTAGTAATTTCGAAAACAAGGCGGGGGAACGGCCAATTTTCATTGCTTTCTTAAACAAAACTATTTATTTCACAATTGTAAAACGAAAAAGTATTTGATTTACAAAAACTCTTACATTAGATTTGTACATATTTAACGCGGTAGAGCAGTGATGTGGCTCAGTCGGCTGCAGCACAAGAACGGGATGTACCGCACTCGGGATACGGACGTGAGGTAGCAGCTGCCGTTGTTGTGTTTCGTCCAGTGAATGAGGAATCCGATGGATCGTTCCCCCTCCATCTGACATCCCATTCGTTCTTAAAATGTGAGCAAAATTTTATTTAATTCTCTAATTCGCACCGGAAAAGCTACGATCATATTCTAAACTCGTTTATTTACATCACACGTCCGTATGTGTGTCACATAAATTCATACGTGTACCGACTTTCGACTTAGCCGTTCCACTAGATCCGTAACAAACAGATTGTGATAGACGGACAAACAGATACACGAGCTAACTTATAGAAGTTTGGTTTTTCCTTTCATTTAGACGTACGGAACCCTACAAATTAACTCTGATCATGAAACCAGAAATGATCTCCTGTTTCCTATTGTGGTGCTGTTTGATCTATCCTGATCGCGATCTCTTTTAAAATGATAATTCCATAAGTTTGGAAGTTGTACAACAAGTTGGGAATAGAAAATTGAAGTTGATACACCGTGTTCCAAGAAACGGCGGCGGCGCACGCGCACTTGTTTATTAAATTTTTGACTCATCAACAGATCAGACTTGGAATTCGATATAGTGATATATACGATATGACGCGGGGCTTGTCAGCACGATAGCGTCTACAATTCTTAATAGATCTTATTGAAACCCAACATTCTGTGGACGATTCCAAATGTTGAGTTCAAGTACTCGTATGAGCCAAATCGGACAACTAGCTTAGAAATTACAGCATTTTAAAATTTTGAAAATCCGAAAATTACATATGTCATATGAAAATGAAATGAAATCTACTTCCATTTCGGCTACCGAATGGCTTTTTTAAATGTGAAACTTCTTTAATATTCAGTATACAAAATGACGAGACATGTCAAGTGATGGATATAATATGTATTCTCGCTCGCCTGTGGAAATTTAAAATAGTTCCAATTTCGAGATCATGTGTTTTTAATAGGAAAGAATATGCTAATAATATTTAAAACGAAAAAAGTGGGGCTTTAAAGCCTTTAAATCTGGTATAAAAAGACTGTTGGATGAGAGCAGCAGAATGATTCATTAAAATAAGGTGTCACCAATTATATTGATCTTCTGAACTTAACGGCTGACAATTGTTGTCCTGTGCTAGGGTGTATCTGTTGCGTGTCCCATGAAATCCATTTGACAATCACAGCTTGGAAATTGAGAGAATACTGAATTAGTGTTTTCAATTAACATTTATCATTTCGTATGAAATGACAAACTGTCGAAGGGCTGGTCAGTTGTTAATAATCAGTTTCATCCTATTAAATTCGTATTCTGTTGTAGGTCCGTTTAAAAAACGTCTCATGTGACAATTTCCACACGGCCCTCCGAGGGCCGGGCGGCGTCGAGTCGCTTGTGCGGGCCGGTGGGCGTGAAGGGCCGGCGCGCCGTCCACGCCTCTGGGACCATCGATCGAATGTTTGGATCCGCGCCGTTCTCGCCGACCGCCAGTGTACCGCCGAACACGATCAAATCAAATCAAATCAAAAATATCTTTATTTCGTAGGCAATGAAAATACACTTGAAATGCGTCATTAATAAATTCTTATCGATATTAGCACCCATACCAAGTGCTGATTCACCGAGAGAAGAATGGGCAAGAAACTCAAGGGTTGCTCTTTTTACTCATCGATATGAAGGATTGAGTAATTAATAATTTAGTTGACATTTAAAAATAATATGAAGTAATGTAATAGTCAAGCAGTTCAATCCCATATTATAAAAGCGCACACACAGCCCCATAAATGATTTATGAATTTTGCTTAGACGGGTTTTACGAGCAACAAGATCGTTCTTATGTCGTGTTAATGTTGTGGATGGCGCTCCTTTTTTGGTACGATTCTATTATTCTATATGTCCAGAGTATACTGGTCTATTGAACGAAAATTTAAAAAAATATGTTTATAAATCATTATGAATTTGAAAATATTGTAGGAAATCTATTTCATCTTATCACACGAGGTAGAAGTGTTGCCATTATCATCAACAGATACTCCGACTCACGAACAAAAAACAAAGCATGCGTCTGTTTATGCACAACCGAAGACGGCTACAATTAATATATAATTTTTATTTCGGCCCATCAGGAATAGGGCGAGATTTTTATTTTAAAAATCACTATTTTTGTTTCTACACTCATAAATCTATATAATTATAGTTGTGAAATGAGTACTTTGGGAAAAGTATGCATGGCCGAAAGGAGTTTTGAATTCGATAATAAAATACCAGATGGAGTCCTTTGTACGGAATAAGTTCCAAGTGACAAGTTAAAGGTAAAAAAAAGCCTTGTTATTAACATTAATTTTACAACACATACGGCAAATGCGAGCCGAACGAGGTGTTCCTTGATGTCGCATCAGAGGCTGCCTAACCTACCACACTGTCATTTCGGCTTTGCAGTTCTTTCGAGTATAACGGAAAATTCTAATCTAGTTAATTTTCTATTTGCAAATTTACCAAAGAATCATATTCCGGTCGGGCCGTTGCGCTATCTGTTTTTTGGTGTGAATCATTTTTGAGTTTTTTGCGTCTCCTAAAAAGAAAGCTATCGATTCGCCATACAGATGCGCCGGCGCAGCCCTCCGTGCGCCGCGGGCCGTGGCGTTATCGCGTTACAATTTCGACCAATTCACACTGCGATTCGAAAGCCATTGTCAGTATTTTTTATGACATTTTCGATAAAAAGTAACCCCTTAAAAATGCAGTCAAGCGCGTTTTTGTAGCGGATTTGCGGTTCTGTGCTATTTTTCATTTTTAGAGTTGTATCTTACGGCGCATTACGTCAAAAAGGATGTTATTATCCTTAAAAACTTGTATTACAATCAAGCGACTACGACGACAACCGACAACAAAAGAAACCGACTATTTGTAAGTTTTGTTTTTATTTCATATCGTATAATTATCCGAAATTCCTCTAGAAATGATAAACGCATAAAAACATGTGACCCTAACGAACAAAATTAATAAATCCCTATTAAAAAAGAACCCTAAAAATCTGATTAACTATATTTAATCCAAAAACTACATATTTCGTTGCGTAGCAGAAAAAAAAACATCAAAAAGTGTATCAATAGCCCCAATCAATGGCAGCAGAAAATCAATAGCGTTCGCACCTGGGGTTTAAAATCGAAAGAAAAAAAAAACTAAGCCCACCCTTCCCTTATAAAGGGGTTTTGTTGTAAAGGGGGCCTTTTTTTTATAACAAAAGCAATTTTTTTCGTATAAAAAATTCGCGCTCATCCGTTACTCGCGGCTTCCGGTGCATTTGAGTCTTTTTTTTTTAAGTAAAACATCTGTCGCGATCGCAGCGCCAGAGATTAACGCTTTAGGCGGCCTTCTTAGGAACGAGCACCACAGAACGACGTCTCTGTACGTTAACAAAGATTTTTAAACCTATCAACCGGCTACAGCTTCGTTTGTGTTACTTTAAAATAAATTCCTATGTTATTAGAATGTATGTACAGACCAACGTCTATCGTCACAAAGTGTGAGCTATAATTGTTACCCGCGGCTTTGCGTGTTATCAATATTTTTGACATAATAAGCGATGCTAGGTGAGTTTATAATTTGGTAAGTATTTATAAATATGTAATACTGTTTTATAAATATATACATATTTATAAATACATATGAAATTAGTTGGTCGTTAACTATGTTATACATATATATATATATATATATATATATATATATATATATATATATATATATATATATGTGTACTACGTATACGTGGATGTATCCGTGTGTCTGACCGTACATTCAAAAATACAGAATGTATCCTTTTTTTAATTTTAGCAAATACCACTGACAAGATTTTAACTCAAGACTGCTCTTCAAAAAATGTTTTCGGTTTTACCTCATTGCGTAAGCCCATAAATACTTCGAGGGCCCGCACATACTTGTGCTAGTGTTATACACCAAGTGTATTGACCATGAAGAGAACATGAGCACGCGCCGGTCACTTTGCGTGCTGGTGTTTGACCTTTAAACAAAATCATCACCGAATCCCATCACCATGGGAATTGCGGCACTTTGAATTGTAGAAGCAAATGTATTGGCGCAATCCGAGTTCGTGGTATCGAGTTACTTCCTTCTTCATCTGTACAACCGGTTGTCACGACAACTTCAACAACATTCCGGCCCAGTTGCAGCTCGTAAAAGTTACATAACCTGGGTGCATTGAGATTTCGCTTTAAGAGGACCACAACCATAAGGTAAATGCACTAGTCATAATTATGTGGAATTATCATTGATGTTCACTGCATCACAAAATTTCTTTTTAGTATAAATTTTGACTCGGAGAAGCTAAGATTTCCATGTGAGTTGTAATAGTGAGCTCTTGTCCAAATCTATACATATTTCATTCAACGATCTATATAAATAGGCAAAATCAAAACCTTTTGTATCTTATTCTTCTGTGTTCTCCAATCGATTTTTAAAATTATATTTAGTAGGTCTTGATGAGCTTTATTGTTATCAATGAAAATTATTGGGAGCAATCAGTTTTTTTCGACACTCAATGCAAGAGTCGAAGTTTTAATTTAGAAGTACCTCTACGTCATAGTTCACTCTCCCAAAGTACAATCTACAATTTTGACCATTTAGCGTTCAATATATCTGTTACACATAATTTCCTATGTATTTGTACACATTATGTGATGTGATGGATGTGAGGTGACTGTTGACCATAACATTAATCACAAACAGAAATAATACAAATAATGATTACGAAAATAAAATAATTGTGAATTAAATGGAATAGTCGATGCTTTTCCTGGGGTTCGGGCTGTATCATTATCATTTTTTTTTTAATTCAATTCTGAGATGAATAAATTCTAAAATAAATAGTGATCTCTATGCCATCTTATTCCATCTCTCGTTTCACTTATTGGTGGTAAAGCGAGTATTCGATTGCAATAATTGGGCTTTATGCTCGTATGTTCGTAATTACCTTTAATTCCCTTATCAATTTGATTGTATTTTTCTTATAATATTTCATTTGTAAGCCAGTGCAATTCAGTCAATATGAAAAAGTGAATGACACAAATATTTTATCCATGTAATTCAAAGCCATTTTACAGCCATTAATGACAAAAGAATTACGAGCTATCAAAGTTAGTTTGTCGTTAACTCATTTGCGGAATCTTGTCCTTTGCCTATTCCTTATATTTTTAATTAATATTTTTGTAAATCATAAACAATATTAATATATTATGATTAATATGAACCTGAAGTTACAGTACTTAACTCTGTTATCATCGTATAAAACCAGAATTACTGAGTTTTTGATCATAAAAAACGTCATCTTCGAAATCAAATTTATTTGCAGACGGTTGATTGTATTATAGTGAACTGGCTCAAAGCAAAGACAAAAAAAAAACATGTACAAAACCAGTACCATAATAATTTGAGTAAGCTTGAGTCAATAGTAGAGACAATCAAAAATTTTAGTAAGAGATTATAGATTTAGGTACGTCTAAAGTCTTCATTTCTCATTCTTAGCCAATAAATATTAATTTATTTTCTTGGATAAATTTAAGCTTTTTACATTAAAAGCTTTTACAGAAACCCTCCACCAGCAGTCACAGAAAGCGCCAACTATTTTATACTTCAAATGATGATTTAGTATTTTAGTTTTTATTTGATTCATGCCGATTTTGAAATTTCTCAACCTAAGTTTGATGTAATTTTGAGCTTTAAGCCAATTAAAGGATACAATAATTTAGGTTGTTCAGTGCTCACAATAAGCTTCGATTGAAAAACCGTTTTAAGGAGTACTAACTATTTTTGTGTGGTTAAATTTCAATTGCTTTGGTCTTTCTATCATATTCACCGGCTCATTATTTAAGTTTTGCACGATTTACAACTGAAATAAATATGAATATCAATGTTTGTCAAAATACAAATGTTTGTCAAAAATAAGGTTTCGGTAGTTGTCAAAATTATAACTAATATATCAGAATCAGCTTTGACAAAGTTGTTGCTAAATATATGAAAAGTTGGCCATTATAAAATACAGTATTCAAAATGCGAAAGATATTTCACAAATAATAAACAAATTAGATGTGAATTACGTTCTGACATTAACAATTCAAATTATAGTTTTTTTTTTTAATTTATAATGAGAAGTATTTTTTTTTCATTCCAACAATGACCTAGACAGCAACTCAAATACAAATAGAATATAAAAAATGGAAACATTTAAATGCAAAATTATTGTAATATTTTCTTTTCAAACCATGCTCATGGACAGAAATATACCAATAAATAGCTTCGAATAATTGTCATTCATGAAATTCTACGAAACAATGACCTAAAGTTAAAAACACTATTAGTTGGTTTATTTTTTAATAGTAAATTCGTATTTTAGTTGCGCAAAGTCCTTTTGATATATAATTATTGTCGAAATAATTTTGTTTTTTTTTATTACAATCAGCGGAAATTTAAAACTTGCTTTTTATTTTGCTTGTTTAACCCCTTAAACGCGCGGATATTAGCTGGGATAATTACGTTGCGGTCGTGCAAAAAAATAAATATAGGGAAATAAAAATGCGATTCATTGATATTGTACACTCTAAATTTAGCATTAATGATATTGAAACTGTGATTTCAGTTAAGCGTGAAAATGACAATAGAATAAATAGTATTAAATAAGAATCGCTTTTAAAGTTGTTTGTTATTAACTAAAAATAGCATCCTTTTGGAATTCACTAAAACTTTCAAGGTGTCGCGCCGACGTCAGTCCGGCAACATTTTCGCGGGCTTCTCGACAGATTTGCGCATGCGCGGAGGACGTCGTAAACGGCGGGAGCTTCCAAGTGCCCTTTTTAAAAAGTATCACAAAAAATGGCCGGCCAAGTGGCAGTAAATTCGTTGTTATTTAAGAACTTAACTCTAGACATTATTATCGTTGTTTTTAGGTCAGGTTTTAATCAATTGTCTGTTGGGACATGTTCTTTCTTCTATATTTCCGTTTTGGATCGGCGGGCTTGCATCTTAATTTCGCCGCGCTGGCTCAGTGATGGGTCGGAGGCTGTTGACGACGGTTGTCACCAATGTGGTGACAACCTTAAAGTGATTTTATAATAACTGTCGAAATATGTGCCATTAGTTGATTTTTTTTGCTTAAAATTTTTTTTAGCTCCTGTTATATGTATAGTGTGCCCCGCCCAGAAATATTTACTTTTAATATTTAGCCACCAAACTAAGTAGCGGCTAACACGACATCTGCGCTATAAATTTCATTTGTCTTGTAGTTTTTGAATATAATGCCTGTGACACACGGACAGGCGGACGGACGTACGAACTTCCTTCAAACATCATGATACATATGGATGTTAACGTAAAAACTGTCAGAATAGCTTTTTGGATCCTCAGATCCTAAAATTAAGACTGTGAACCGAAATACAACCTCTAACGTCGATGTCTGATGAAAAGTGGTATTTCTAAAAATTTTCGAAAATCCAGTAGAAATTTTTAAAATTTTTCGATTATCTTAGAGAGAAGTAAGAAATAAACCTTGAAAAATTTTCTTACAGACGATTAGTGTTTGAGTCTCGGGCGCTTTTTGTAAATTTTAACCGAGTACATTTTAAGATTACTGTGACTATTAAGTTAAGAGGCTCGTTTATTCTTAGAAAAGGGATCCAGGATAGTTTTATTTGATATGTGCCACTCGATGGAATTAATTCCTTCACGATATCGCATTTAGTGCATGTTACAGTTGGAGTGCACTATCTGGTATTATACAAAACGTCTCGATATTATAAAGAAGCCAAATTCGATGCAGCGATGTTTTGTGATCACCTCATCGATTGCATTTAAAGCAACATTGTCGATAATTATTTTGTATAATTTCTAAGTGCATAATTTACCAGTGTTTTTATGTTATTTTAATTCCGTATCTAGTATGCGAATTATTTTTTAAATCTGTTTGTTATAAAACAATGGAAATAAACGAATTGAGATTTCATCTAAGCCTCAAAGTACTCACTTCGACACACACGCCCGAGATTGGTCTTATAAATACATTAAAATGTACTAAAGTCGTGTAGTAGCTTCGTTTATCAGTAATATAAGACGCTCAGTCTTATATTAACAAGATTAGTGATAGGAGTATTGCCCAAGTGCATTTTGGTTGGGGACATCTGGTATTTCATAAAACGACAATTTTTCACGCATGCGCTTCGCCTGTAACATATTCATCTGCATCACGACCTATCGATGATGTCATGACTAGAAGTAGGTTTCTCTTAGGAGAGCGCACGCACTTGCTTGCACATGTGCTTGCCGTTCCACGCGGGGCATTCTCACAGTCAGACACTTGGCTGCGAACCGGTCCCCGATCAGCTCGTGACGTCATCGTCTCCGCGCACCGAATGCTGCTAAAGCTTGTTATTGCTGCCATTTTAAGTGTTCTGCTGGAATTTTGTGTATGTGTGAATGTTTCCTTTTCGGATTGGTTTATAAAATGGTTTTTTTTTCTAATTGGAATATGTCCATTGAATTAATCGATATTAATAAACTTTTTAAAAACTTCATTTATATATCTGAAATATTTTTTTTATTGGTAACAGAGTTTATTTCATATTGATCACATACACCAGTAAGATATATTATTTTATGCTATGAAATAATGCATTAATGTATATCAATATCAAGTGCTAATCTATGAATTGGTATAATAATTAATACGTCTTTGTTACATTTATTTAATAGCGTATTCGTCTAAACGTCCCTCACCCGAACTACGGGGGCTGGTGGCCCGTGTCTAGCGCACCTTTATCGAATTTAAAGATACTGGGTACGTAGGAGAGTTGAGAAATGAGTCTTTGAGTAAATTAGCCACCCGTTCCACGCCTCAGATACGATGTTAAGCCGCCAGTCACGGGCTCGTCTCCGCATTAGTCTCAACCGTCACAGCGGTCTAGGATCCAACCCGTACTGGGCCAGCCAGCCTCAATTGCTAATCGGTCGGTCCTAGTTCTGGCTGTTGGATTTGCCGGCCGCCGGTCATTCTTCATGAAGAGTAGCAGGCGTGGTCCGATCTCAAGTCGCTCATGCGCACAATGCGTTGCCTATGTAGGACGCGATTTATCAATTCTGTACATGAGAGCCAGCATCGTTTTACATTTCGAATACTGGATAAATATAATTATGGAATTAGAAAAAAAATTAACAACAAATATTAATAGAAAGAGCACATGCATTTGTCATTGAGATAGTACACGGTCAGTTCTATCAGAATACTGATTTTCATCAAAATCGGTTCACCGGCGTCGAGTTATAAGAAAACGTACAGACGGACAAACAGAAAGGAGCTTATCGTACCAAATTTGAATAAAATCGGTTCATCAGTTTAGCGGTGAATAAGCAAGAGATATATAGATACAAGTATACATAGGTATGTCTGCTTGTACGCGTGAAATGGAATCTATTGAATTGTTTTGCTTTTCAACATGACTACAAATGCCACTCTTTCTCATTTGCTTGCTTATTAAACTCTACCGAAATAAATCGATAAATTATCAAAAAAAATTAAACTCTATGTTAAATACAATTGTTTTTATGAATGTAGATTTAGTTTAGTATAATTATTTAATATCAAAATAGGTACGAATCCGAAAATCATTTAGCATTTGGTTAAATAAAAACAATTAAAATATTTTATTACACTTTTTTATTTATTTAATAGTGAAACAGTCCGTGGTGTCGCCGGCCGACCGAAGATCGCGTAGCGACCCTGTAAAATAAAAAACAATACCTTTTTATTGTGTACTAGTTGCTGTCTGCGGCTTCGCCTGCGTCGACTAACTTAATGGTGATTATTCCGATTATAGCATATGTATGGAATTATTTTTTCTTTAAACACCTATATTTTTCACGGTCATTTTTTTCGAGTTTTGAGTTTTTTCTAGTTAGTAAATTGGTCTCACAATGACTCTAGTAACTTGGTTTTAGTCAACAAACTATGTAGTTTTTTTTAAAAAGGAGGTCATGTATTATACTTAACTTCTAACTTAAATTATCCATAGTATTATATTTATTATACACGCATACTATGCATACACAAACATACACACACGCACGCACATACGCACACACGCACACGAATAATTAAAAACATAAAATCATACTTTTAATTTCATTAATATCATAAAAATCCTATTGGAATATCGTTTTATTTAACAAAAATATTATTTTGTTCTATTTTATTTCATTAAAAAATGAAGCTATCAGAAAGGACATATATGTAAATAAAATAAAAATAATAATATAATATTTCAGAATTACCTATAACAACGCAATAAGATTTCTTTTCCACTCATTATTTATTTATTTAAACCATATAAATATGACATATGAACTTCCGCTATATCTTCTGCTACTGTGTCATAGCGCTTTTCAGGGTCTACGAATTACCGTAGCAAAGCTCTTAAGACATTACAACTCTGTGGTGACGATCACTCTTAAGGGGTTAAGATTCTATTCTATTCAGACAGTCGGAAGGGTCGAAGGCTCTGTCGTAGCGTGTGCATTTCCGGAATTCTGACTTCATGATAAGTATATTATTCAGGGTCTACGATTTTCCGTAGCAACGGCATTTGGGGGCTACGACTCTCCTGCAGTGGAATGCTTTAGAGCTTGCAACTTGGCCGTAGCAACGGAGCCTTTAAATTATCGTAATAATAATTCGTTTGAAAAGCTACCAATCTAGAGTGGTAACGTTTTCAGAGCCTGAAAAACCTATGGTAAGTCTACAGACGCTACGAATCAATGGTCCCATCACTGTTTATAATTTACGACTCTATGGTAACAATATTCTTCACAGATTATAATTCTACGATACCAGCAATCTTCTGAGGTTACGATTCTACAACCATTATTCAAAATTCACAATTTTGAAGAATGATTTTTCAGGTTCAATCACAATAAATACCTTTCAAGACCACAAAACCTATCCTAGAAGATTTGCTGTTGAGATGAAGGTTTCGCCTTCGAAGTGATTCTTGGAATAGTCAAGAACTGGTCAAAACCTATTTTGGTTTGAGTCTTTGATAATGCGCCACAGATGTCGCGTTGTCGCAGATGACGAGCAAGAAAATTATATGCGCAAGAGTGAGCGTTCACTTTCTAACTATATCGCAAACGGTATCTCGCGTCACCCAAATACTAATACGAGATTGCTGGTTTGGGATCACATTAACTTTTACATTACAACCCTCTGTGTTTTTTGTAAAGTATTCGCGTTGCGCGACTGTTGCATAGTGGTAAAATATATTTTTGGCAACACAAATATAAAAAACGCCATACCGCCTGGAAAATATAAATAACACGTAAGAATAAAATAGACATAAAGACAAACATATGACAAAACCACCACAATTTTTGTATAATCTTGATTTCACTGTATTATTTCAGTTGACTACAGAAAAAAAAATCGGCTTTAATTTCCTGAACTAACAAGAAACGAATTGGCAAAATGTTTATCTTTTTGATGGACAAATATTTCCAGCTATGAGCGGTATAAAGTCAGCTCGTTCAGAGGTTATGTTTTATCTTATGTGATGTATCAAATTATCGTCTATTTTCAAGTGACACAAAAAAAAAGCTAAAAAGCAGTCTGTGTGGTTTAATGCTATCAAATTCCAGAAGATATTAAAATTTAAGCTATGTATATACACACATATAAGAATAAACAAAAGCGAGCCCTAAGAAACGATTTTTGGAAATTCAATCCTAAAGGTTGGGGAATGAAAACCTGTTGTATGTTAGGCCAAAATTAGTATTATAACAATAATCTGTGGGCGCGAACGAGAGGCTTTCAAAAATAGAGCCTTGGCTTCACCTTCATATTTCAGCGACTTTTCCTTCGATACTAGAAGCATCTTACGTATTCATCCGAATCAGAACCGTGACCGATAGCAGGAACGGAACTGCACTCAAGACGAGAAATAGAATTAAAAGTCGAGATCGGGATTGAAATCGAGAAGGCTAAATAGAGTGCGGGACCGGAATTAGAATCGAGAGCGTGACTGGAGTCGGAACGAGATCAAAATTAAAGCGAGATCGAGTTCGAGAATAGAAGAGATCGATATCGAGACCAAGATAGCGATGAGTGTCCCGATTTCGTGATGAGGCGTTATGCGAGATGGAGCAACTCATTTTGTGTCCACGCAGACGGAGCCGCTGGCGAAAGCTTGTGTTTGTTGAATATACTTGAAATCGGTATTATCTTGAGAGATATAAAAATAGTGTAAAATTTGTATAAATAAGAATCGACAGTAAAAATGTTGTAAATAAAATGGGATGGTGTTATAACTTATCTGTTCCGACACAGTTATAAGGTAGTTCATTATTTCTGCAGCGACCGTTACCAAACTGCAGCCTCAAGATGTACAAGTGCAACGCGATCACGCCGCGGCCGCGCACGCGCGCCCACTTCGTCCCCCTTTTACAATAAGTGAACAACATCGTCGCGCTGTTATTACACTTATCTGTTACATAATTATCATAAGTCGGAAACAAAATATATTAAACGACCCGGCCGCGCCAAAAACAAACTAAAAAGTTCGGCAGCCGGCCGGACCGCAAAGACGTCGGCATTTTAAACTCGCGCAATATCGGCCGGGCGGAGCCGCGCCAGTTGAGATGTGACACCGGCGAAATACCGGTACTTCACTGACCGCAGTGGCTTAGCGACGATTAATAGCGCCGCATTTTAACCGGAAGGTATGGGGTTCGATCTTGCAGCGAACGAACTGACCGACGATCTCTTAATTAGAGATAATCCATACGCTTAAGCTGTCTGTCTCGGACGGTGTGAGCGCATAGGCGGCAGAGGGCGTCAACTGTCCCAAATCGAACCAGCGTGGTGCGCTTAAGACTCAGTCTACTCAATCTCGTATAAAAATATCGAGGGAGAGTTCACGGGCGGCGGTGAGCATCTACATTGCGACGGCCCGCGTGCCTGTTCGCCGCTTGTGAATTTGTTCATGGTCGGGATCGAATCCGGTATCTTATGGTGCGAACGAACATTTTTTATCACCAAACGCCACCGCTTATCAGCGTGGCCGCAGGACAAAGATCGAAACAGCCTTCACGTACGATGCGATTTATTGAAAACGGGGCCGATGTGATTAATGAAGGGATTTATCCCGAGGGGAGAAGCTAATCTAAAATATTTGTTTATATTGTACGACGTAGCAGACAATTTTGACCCGTATTTATTGCTCAACATAATTGACTTGCGTAATCAAATAAGGGTCAACATCGTGTTGATTAATATAACACTAAAATTTTCAAAGATTAGTGTGGGTTAGTCAGTCTTAGAAAATAAAAACATGTTATCATTTCTCTGTGGGTTGTTTTAGAACTTACAAATATGTAATACACGAATACCATACAGAATTTATATACGATTTATTCAGCATATGTCATGTAAGAATGTTAAAGATTTACAATTTAATTATAAAACAGCGAGATTTCGTAAGTGAATAAAATGTATTATGAACATTTGCACAAATGTCTAGACAAGGATACAGAAATGGCGTCAGAATGTATTGGGTAGTTTAAAAAAAATCGAGCGCACAAACAAACGGACACGAGTAATTACTTTGTTTTCTAGTATTTAGAGTTTATTGCTTGATTGGCGGAGTCAATATGTATTGTATAAACTATCTGATACCCATAATACGAGCCTCGTTGCTTAGTTTGGGATCGGATGGTGATGTGTGTGTGTGTGTGTGTGCGTGTGCGAAGATATTTTTTACTCTTTATATATATATATATATATATATATATATAATGGCTTATGGGGTATTGGTGGCGATCTTGCCCTGTTCTTCTGTCTTCTTTCTTCTGCGGCGCGCCGGAGTCCGTCGAAACGCCACCGGCCGGGAAAGTTAGCAGGCTATACAGTGTCTCCCGAAAGTTGTAATGCAGTACTATACAACCTACTACCTCACCCCGCCGGCGACTCTTTCTTCTACTTCTCTTCTCTTCAGTTCACGCTCTTCTTTCTTCTGACAGAATTATTATAACGTTCGAGGGATGACAGTGTAAAAACTTCCATGTGCACCGTTACCGCTACGCCATAAATAGCAACACACGTTTATAATATTATAATGTTCAAAGAGGACTTCATTATGATATTTTAAATAACTTATAATGAGCAAAACCCCATTCAAAATTGTCACGGTCGCACCTGAGCGTTGTGAGTAAAACCGCAATATCATACTTAATCAACGGGATACCTTTTACTTGGCAAGCCCAATTTGACACGTATCAAATTGTTCTATAATTAGACAAGTTATTACAACTTAATGAGGTCTTATGGTTGTTACGGCTTAATTTACTCCAAGTCCTTTGATACGCCTTCAGTGCACGTACGTAAATAATTGTAGTAACTTAAGGTTAATTGTCACCCAGTACGACGAAGTAGGTCATGAAATAAAATACATTTATTTAATAAATACAAAATAAATATCACAATATTGCAAATAGTTCTTGAGGGGTTTTTTGTGTTAAATTAAATAATGTATATTTTGATTTTAAAAAGTTAGGAGTGTGTGCACATATTACAGTACCAGTGATGAAGTTAAGTGTGTTGGTATAATCTCTTTAGTCGGCAATAGCTTTAAATATACAAAATAGGTATGCGATATCTTAGCTTATGACATAAAGTATAAGTATAGAACAATAAAAACCAATATCTAATTTATATAAATATACTCCCAAGCATTTCAAAGAACAATTTCGTATAAATACTTCAGTAAATAACAATATTTTTATTTTTTTAAATTATCAAATAAACGATGTAGGTAAACAAATAGCTCATATTAAATTACACAAAAAAAGAACCAAATCAAAGATGTGTAATAGAAAATGAAAAAACTAAGTATGATAACATGAAATACAATAAAATGGAAATTCAACAAATGGCATAGTGTGAATAACTAAATGAAGAATACTTAAAAAGAAAAACGAACAAAACATCGCAGAATTTCACCGTCGCCAATTTTCCGCACAAAACTGCGCCCGCGTATAACCAAACTTGTGTGAGGGGCGATCCGGCAACACTGAAAGGGGCAGGAGGGCAGGGAGGTGTACAAGCGGTGCCATCTGACGGGAGGTGAGAGAACTGATGTTGTAGTGCTGGAAAAGGTTAGACAGACGGCTGTATAGACAAATACCTATTATATATGTGGTATTCCGATAATTAGAAGGACGTAATTCATCATGGACACTGCATTACGGCGGGATAGGAGGGCCTGTGGTAGGGGATGCAGTTGGTGAACGGATGTCGCCGTATAGCGCCCTCTGTCGACAAACGCGCGCACAAGTTCGGATCTACGGGTATCAGTTCTGGGGATCGGGGTGCTAGGATGGTATATCCAACGGGTTGAGATGTTCTGGACACCGATCTTTGGATTTACCATGTGAAAAAGAAAGAGAAAAAAAAATGTAGAACAAAAATAAAGCTATACAAAAGGTGAATTAAACTAATAAAAAAATATATATTAAAAACATAAGACAGATAAGGTTCAAAGCGACATTGTCGCACACAATCCACGTCTGTACCAACGAGAGTACAGGACGTAAACGCGCGAAGCACAGGGTTGTACATAGACAAAATAAGCTATAATTCATTCATTTTTAAAATATAATTAAACAAAACACATTTCAATATAATTCTCATGCTTTTTTTTATTAATTATTCTGTATCCATTATAATGAAATTAATTCTACAACTTATATATTTCATTTTATTTATGAATCACAACAATGTACCTACATATTTTAAGTACAATAAAAAATTTTAAAATTAATACCTTAATTTAAATTTAAAGTTAGCTGTTGCTAGCAGAAGTAAGGCCATCTTCTGCTAGCAACAGGCAACTTCTTTTAATAGAAACATTTTTACTAATTGTATACCAAAAAACGTTTAGCAATTTTGCAATAAATGACATTTAAATATTATAACTGGCCGATGCCAAAACTCAAGTCAAAAAGAAAGGGGGCTCGTTTTAATATTCGTACAGGTTATAATTAATAATTTGAATATTAAGCAAAAAGTTTAGTGAGCGGTGCGGTCACTCAACTGTACCACGACCTAACTCACGACGTCGTACACGAACGTGGCGAGAGATTTAATTTTGTTTAAACATTTGAATCATTGACGAACTTCTGTATCGATTTATTTGATCTCAAACATTGAATTAGTGGAATTCAAAAAAAACAGACACACGCTCATATATAATATATATACACGAAAGATTCGACATTAGTCTTTAAAATTACAGGCGTTTTATTTTAAAAACTTATCACTATAATTGATAAAATAATAAATATTAGAAATTCTAAATATATTCTCTTAATATATATTTAAATAGTCTGAACGTAGACACAGCGGTCTGTGTGTAGAGCAGTCTTGAGCGGTTCGTTCGTCTCTATTCTAACATACTCTTTCCAAACTCTTAAACGCACAGAAAACTTTTTGGCCCCACTCAAAATTGTTTCCTAGATATTTCATTAAATAAATTAATATTCCAGGGAATAAACTGAGCACGCGCATCCGAATTCTTCTACAAATCCCGCGAGTACATTTAAACCTTATTACCGATCGCATTCCCCATCCTTTCAATTACAGCTCTTGCGTGTGCAGTAGATCACGATCTTGTGCGCACCGTCCGCTCCAGTACGATACTAAATTCGAACCCCTTCTCCAAATCCAGAGATTTACACGGGGAAATGTATATTCAGCCACGACACTGTTCCAATACCACGAAGTGCGCAATGCCACCCATGCGGTCGACCGACGCGCATGAGTGCGGCTGAGCGCGGGCGGCCAGCGAAAAACACGTATGAGTTAACGGTCGTTCTCGAGGCGTATCTACGCACATTACGAAACTAGACGTCTCTCCGTCCGTTCGTCCGGCCCTTATGACCTAGATATCGGAGGTCGTAGGACGTGGTGGTTTTGTCCGTCCGTTTGTGTTCTATTCGTGCGAATACCGCTTATCTGACTAACATATTTGTTTCTATCTCGATTCATGGCTACTGCGCCTTGCCGGGTCGTAGGATACGTTCCGTTACGTGCGGAATAGGCGGTGACGATGGCGGCGAACCGAGGCGGATAGTGCACGCTTTTGGGGCGCCTGAGTGGCTCGCGTCGATTACACCAAAGACAGATCCGAAGTTAATGTACTAAATAATTGTAGATCTTACGAAAACCTACAAGGAAGTGTGCCGTAGCGTACGACCATTTTCATGGGATGACTCACGATGAGAGTCTTAGTCTTTAACGTAACAATCGGCGTACGACGGCGGGCGACAGCCGGGTGCAGCGGGGGCAGGGCGATTCGCGCGCAACATACTTATAACAAAGTTTGAACAATAATTCTATAGGACATGTGAAAGGAGCCGCGAGCATAGCTAGGTAAGTATAAGAAAGGCGATGCGAAATCGATACTACGCTTCGTGATTATAAGCCCGAATCGAAACCGAGTTAGCATCGATTTCTGCGTATTCTACGCCGCGGGCCGCGATTTCGACAATTCGTCTCGTTTTGAGAGTACATCACGTTCGCCCGGCTCCCGCTCTTAGGCGGTCAAAACGGCGTACGTTTCCGGTCCGCGCCGGCCGCGTTCGCGGGCAACTACGACTCGCGAAGTCTCTGCCCTCCCTCCACTCTTCCTCCGTTTCCTCGAAAATTAATAACCGGCAGATCGATGATTTTAAGCTGCTTTGGCGCGCGCGGCAAGGGGCGAGCGGACGAGGCCGCGGACCCCGGCGACGTCGGTGTTCGCCGGTCGGGGAGTCCCCGCAAACGCGACCGGATTTCTATTCGGTTTCATGGTGTGCTAACGCAATCGGCATCACTCACATCGGCGGCATGATAGAACCTTCCCCATTGTCCTGAATCGACTGGAAAGCCTTCGACGGATGGCGTTGCTTACAGTTTTTGGAAAAATTTTCATATTCTTGATTCTAATTAAATATAATCTTTTTTTTTTTGCTTTCAAGAGCTCGTGCGAAACCGAAAAATAATTCGTTACGACGTAAATATATTACAAGTTCGAGCACATTGCGGCCATCGGCTTTGTTTTAAATAATTCACTCGTTTCAAATTTTTGGATCCGTTCGTATGCGCAGAACCGACCGTTAAGAGACTGTTCAAGATTCACAACACTTTTAACATGATGCTGATGCTATGCTGCTGATGACAGTGATGTCATCAGCAGCATAAGCCGAAAATTTGATATGAATTAAGGGGAAAGTGACGCGTCAAAATAATCAAATTATTTCCTGATGTAATGTATAGTTACTTAAAAAAAACTTAAAAGTTATGACATTTTCGTAGACGGTGTAGGCGGATACGAGTGTCGCCTTAAAACTAGGTCATTTTAAGCTCAAGCGAATTCACTAATGAACCCTTAACTTAATCAACAGCTAGATACAATAGAACGCAAGAAACTCTGCCGCTCTGAATTGCCCGCGAATAATGAAATACGCAGGCTCACCGCTCCTCTACCCTCCGCCTTCTCCTCCGCGTTTCTGTTTGCGCCATTGCGGCGCTTTCGTGACCGAGTTCAGGCGGCAGAGTTTCGTGCGTTGTAGTGCACGTGAGAAAGGTCGCAAAGCCGTCGGTCCCGGCCGTTGTGATGTGCCGACGACACCGGGCCAGCGGGATGTCGGAGGTGAAAAGCCTTCTCGATCCGAAATCACCTTTCACCAAGTACGCGATTGCACCGAACGAAGTTCCGCTGGCTTCGTACGATTTCTTTGCAAATAACAGTATCGGTAGCGAGAGGCTTTAATTTGACGAGCCCCTCTCAAATTATTCTTCGGATCTCGTCCTAATCACCGATGCGCTCGTGTCGCGAATTTTCGCGACGTCCCGAACTTGTACCGTTTTCCGTAATCGGTGTCCGAGTAGCGCTCGTACACGGCTGGCGGCCGCGTCGCACGAGATATTCTTCATCGGCGAGACGTTTTCAAAACGTCTCCGCACGTCGATTCGCCCGTGAGACGGGTATTAAGTCTTTTATGTTCGCGACTGAAGTACGGTCGTATATTCTCGAGGCGCGCGATCGGCCGTGGGGGGTGTTCGGCGGCGCCGGCGGGTACTCAATTAACGAAACGTAATAAGCAGGTGTCGCCGTGCCCCCTCGCTGTCCCGACAACCCATACACAAGGAGATGCAGGAGAGTATGCACCATCTATCGGCTCGTTTCCGGAGACGCCGGCGCGAATCGATATTCAATTCCTTGAATTGCCAGCGGTGGGTTGCATGCTGCATGTTGTTAATGCATGTCGCAGGCGAGCGTCTAATTATTGATTATCGGGAATTAACACCTTACCCAATAGAATATTTAATATCTGTTCCGAAATAAAATAAAAATAAATGTTTATCGTATACAATTTATTGTTTCAAAAAAAATAATAATTTACCCAATATACGTAGTGCATAAACTTTCGGCCTTAAGTAAATCATTGTTGTTTATTATCCTGATCTTCTTTGAATGAAGATACAAAGTCATTGAATAGAAGGTGGTAAGTATTTTGCTCTAAAACGCATACCTAAAGCTCTTGCGCCCATACTAACAGCTGACAATTTTTTACGCCTAAGAGATGTTCGGTCCTTACAATTTGTCTGGCTGACCAAAAATATATTTTGTAATAGCTGTATAAATAATATATATAAAAATCAAGCGCTTAGATGTAAGTGAAGTTCATTAATTTACCTCTGAACTTTGAAGCGTCTGTCAGAATTTGTGGTTAGCGGAAAGTGTTTGGAGACACTGGGTGCTATTTAGAGTGATATTTCGCGAAACATATATAAAAATCAGCCATACATATTTAAGTGAAGTAACTGTTATTTTTAGTCACCTTTCTCACCTGGTACCTGTCCATTTGTCAGAGACTCAACTCTGTGAGTGCGCAAACGTTCTAAGTACATGAAACACTACTCAGAAAGTAATGTTTCATATATTTAAAAATAGGTTGTGTCTAAATGCACTGGGATCTTACTCTATGGTGTTCGTTGTGATTATAACAGACGCGACAGATAGACACCATGGAGCGGTGGCGGCCGTGTGGTAAAGAGCATCGCCTCGGAGCAAAAAAGTGCCGGTTTGGATCCTGATCGCTGCCGAACAGAAGAGTGTTTGACTTAGTGAAATCGAAGCGCTGGCTCCACGCCTCGGGGAGTATATTAAGCCGTCGGCCGCGGACGTTGTGTCCGCAGCGACGACAGCGGCCGTCGGCAGTCCCCGAATCGATACCGGGACAGCGTACTCGAGGTACAAACCTCTCAATCTACACACGCACATACAAACACACACACACACACATATGCACATACACACATACTTGTACATGCATATAGAAAACTATTTTCCTTTGTTCGGACACCAGTTAAAAACTATGAAACTCACAGCTACGGAGTTCAACCATAGCGTGTCCAAGACGTGCGGCTGAGAGTGAACCTACGACATAACAACGTGAGAGGCAGTTGCGTGTGTACACTTGAAAAAACCTAAACAACAAATTATTCTAAGAATGCGTTATTCAAGTTTAATAGTCATAAAAAAAGTCCACAGTAGTGCAGTCGCCGCGGGCTACGCGCTTGCAGCGTGTTAGATGCGGGTTCCCGTATTATCAAAGATATACTTGCTTTTTCGCGTACGTACACAAAAAAGATACATAGATCATAGATCAATAGTTTTTCGTGATATCATATTATCGTCAGATTCGGTGAATATTATTGATTTACAAAAGAACTGAGAAGGATCTGATGGCGGAGTCGAAAAGTGAGTCGTGAACTCTTTCATCGCTTGTTATACAATTAGCAATTCATACAGAATGATTACGTCACGCATAAACAATCGGCGTTTTGTCGTATCAGCGACAACGACAAGAAGACATAAAAACAGTTTTATTTCTAGCCGTACCGTCTGTCCTGTCACGACCACACGAGCGCGCACGTCCGCCGCGCGTTCTCGTCATGCGCATGAGTCTATCACAGCTCACGCCACCTGTTGCTACCTCGCTCGAGGTCTAATTCAAAATATATTTAATTGTAGATTATAACACTCCAAATACGACGTAATATTTAAATAATTTACAGTTGTTTAAATATTTACAATATTATCGCTTTCTTTAAATTACCACTCGTTCGTTAGTCGGTTATCCCTCGAGAAGGACGAGCTTGAAAAACATGAGCTTCGAACACAATACATTTAGAAAGTTAAGAATAGTTAATGTATTCATTTATGTATGCGAATTTTTCTTTTGAAAATAATAAACTAGTCCATTAGTTTATAAACAATTCATAAGCGAACGTAGTAAGAAAAATTTCGTTACGTTGCTAAATGCTGTTATTAAATGCAAAAAAAACAATAATTAAGCATTCGGTAAAAAGGAAAATTAAATCATATTTTGAGGATATTTAATTTTATGTTAGCTTTAAAAAATCATAATAAACAAAAATAATATAGCTTTTATAATCTTTTTTGACGTTATCTTTTTAGTATATATACATTATAATATATAGAGTGTGCATGTATATGAAGGCTCCAAGAAGCAAAAAATTCAAAGTTTAATTATTGAAACTTTTAAAATGCCTAATATGAAAACAGAAGTTCTAAAAAAATTATGAATTAACAATTCACAATTTTTGAAAAATCAACTTAGAAATTTTTTTATAACGGAGCTGTAATCCTTCAAATGTCCAGATGACATTGGGCTTTATTGAGATTTTAAAAATGACATATAATACAATAAAAAAAAATATTTTTTGTGGTATACTCTCATTAGTGACGGACTCTCACGAGGTACGGCTGCGCAAAACCCTATTTTCAGCTTCAAATTAAAATTATAAATAATAGAAATAGAGTTCCATAAGTTGAGAATTTTTTATTAGAAATTTTATCCTCTTTGAGAACTTTTTCTTAGATTTTTGCTCTCTCAAAGAATTTGAGTTATTGCCAAAAATGAAGGCCCTTTTCTGCTGTTTTTTGTACATATAACAATAGCAATTTTTGTTTGCGGAACAAAAACAAAAGTCTTTCTCACAATCGCATCCCGATTTTTAAGAGAACTTTAATTATCTTTCGCAGAAAACAGACTTCTCGCCTAGACTATAAAATTATTACTTAATAATTTGCAGCTTTATTGTATAACATCTCTGATTACAGAAATGAAGCCTTAATTCGGCTGGAGCCCATTTTGTCTCACAAGCAAAGCGTGCGTGTCATATCGGAAACGCCAACGGAGACTTATCGTGAATCGGCATCGACTCACTCCCGGGTTCCCGCTCGATCCCTGTTCCCGCTTACGATTCGAATCTCGATCGCATGCGCGAGCTGCATACACTTTTTCCCTCTCATTGCGATTTTTCAGTTTCATTTCGTGCTCTCGACTTGCACGCGATGCAACATGAATGCCGAGACGCGTCCCTTCACACGTTGGCGTTGCTTATTTTTACACTTAAAATGCGTGACAGACGAACGAAGGGCGAATACGGTTAGTTCAATGTGATGTGTGTTTATTTTGTGCAAAAACATGGATCGATGTACGAACGGTTTGTAAGTAGAGCGCGGGTTGTTGTAGTACGTCGGTAATTGTACTGGTAAGTCCGGATTTATCTTTTTTAACGTAAACAAGAACTGTATACCTTCATAAATGTGTCACTTTTCAGTTCAATGGAATCGCTGGCTATGCCACCATTACCCCCACTCTAGTACCTCCTACCTCCCCCCCCTCAGAGGGTGTCCTAAACAGCGAATAAATGTCGGGGAGGGCCGAGAGGAGGATTAAATTTGACAATTTTCTCGATTTGAATTGGACTAGTTTTGAATAGACAAATAATCACGGTATTGCCTTCACCTTAAAAAATATTAGTTCACTATCCAAAATAAGTAATATCAGTACATTTGTAATACAATGTAATACGTATAAAACTCTATTTGCTTGTATACTCTAGAATTTTCTATGAAATTATGAACAAAATTATTTGGAACAGTAATGGTTATTGTTTACAATTTGAAAGTTTTCAACGATGATTTATTAAAATTTTATGTTACAGGTCCTTCTTATATTGCAAAAAGCTACACAAGGAAGACCCATATTAGAATAGGTCGGTAGCCCTACAACGGCTTACTTGAAACAATCGTGTGCTAAGTTAAAACTAAGTGTAGAAAACCAAAATATTGAATTAACTATAGAAAATGTTATTAAAGCTGCAGTTTAGAGAAGAAAATGTATTTCACACCTAATTGATAACAATTTTATCATATTACCTGTAGGTATTTTTTATCATGAACCCGAGATAGGAACTTCTGTATCACTTCCCGCATTGCCTCATTTATTACAATTACTAGTTAAAGTTTTGTATTCTATATATTTTATTCTCTAATATTTATTTTTAGGAAATTTATTCTCTTATAGCATTATTTCGTTCACGAGCGTCGCACAATAATAAATAAAAGTGTACTTCCATCGGTTATTACTGAATTCATAGTTCTTCGATATACATTATCGAGCCTAAACACACTGACCTTCATGATAAATTGCATTTCACATGTGACAGCCGGATATTTACTAGAATAATCTGTAGTGCTTTTATATTTATCATTACTCATGTAGATATTATAATGGTTTATTAATATTCTAATTATTTTAGATATTTAAGTACAATAATTTATTACTTCGTTTATTTCACGGTTTCTATATTGCTTGAATTTTTCGCACGCAATTGCAAGCCAACAAACATTAATATTTTGTTTTTTAAAAAAACTGGAGATTTAGTAATCTGTGTTTGTCTAAATTAATATATATGCCAAACTTTGTTATTTCTTATATGGAAAATGTTATAACCTCAGTATTGGTAACAGGTTTTGTGATGATTTTTAAGAACTTAGTTAATATTTGCTACATACTTAATTATACATTAGTTTTTCTTACATGCGAAAGTGGAATAGCCCCCATACCTACAATTGGCCCATCACTGATTATTGTGAAAAGTAATATATTAAATTTTGTCAAATTTTAATGAAATCTTGTAAATTTCGTATTTTTCTCTGAATAACTTTGTTTATATTTACTACTCTTCAGTAACAATTCGCGAAAAAATAAAACATTGGCATAAGAAGGGTGACTTATTAGGGAAAATCGCTAGTTTAACGAATGAAGCCAAGAAATCACTAGAGGCAAGAAAGATCAGCAACGTGGAGATGAAACGACAGAACAGCATCAGAATTTATAAGAATCAATTAAATGTGGTATTCTCGTCTGCGGAGCTGTCACCATAAAACATCAGGAACGTCCAGTGGTTTTAACGTAACATCTTGGGTAATATTCATACGTGTACCCATAAACTATGGAGTAGGCCGATTTGGTTGATGGCGTCATACGTCAAATACGTCATCATTTCTAAGAGGACACGGGACGGTTTTGTAACATGGCAACTTTTCCTAATAATTTAGTCTCAAGAACTCCGAGTCGTTTTTTAAAAGGAATATGATTTATTTATTCGTATTTGTGATTAAAAATCTGCGTACATTTTTCTCAGTGTGCGCTCTTCCGGCCGTCTGTCTGTTTGAGTTGAGACCTGTTAGGTACAAATAATATGAAATTGTACAGTGAATAAAGGTGTCTGTCTGTCCGAAAGTAGTGGAGTTCGGCACCGTATGACCGAACACGATGAAAGTTGGTACATGTATTTATGCAATCTATTTTAGCAGTTGCCCCCGACTTCGACCGCGTTTCGTAATACCAAAATGAACTACTACACCAATTCTAAAAACTCTTTCACCTATAAAAAGCTAGACTATACTCAAGTAATAACATCTAAATTTTGTTTTGACACTAGCATTTGCCTCGGCTTCTTACAAATCGGAACCGTGACCGACAACGGTATTGGAATTGAAAGCGAGAAGGAGATCAGAAGTGATGGCGAGGTCGTTCAATGTACAAAAATAAGAGGTCCACATTAAACATACACGCGGGCGAAACCGGGATGGGAAGCTACTTGGAATACAAAATAGGTTTGCGCTGCTCCTCATAATAGTCTAAGTGGTGTAATAAAATTTAAGTTTAAAGTAGTACTCAGTTTGACCATCGCATAAAAATCTTAATTTTTGGCATACCGAGATATGAGTACGAATTAATGTATGAGTGATAATTGATAGAAGAACATTGGATACTTATCTTGAAACAAAAGATTTGAAACAACTTTTTTTTCTGTAGCCCTTCAAGGTTCCTTAGACAACGTCGCTGCTCTACATGATCTCGACGATGTCAACATCGAAGTGGTCTGAAACAATAAAAATATATATATATTAATTTCTGCATTGTTAGAGGTAAAGGCAAAAAATAATCCATAAACAAGGGATCCAAAGAGAGACTCAAAATAAGTACACCGAATACAGATGCCACCAACAACAAAGACTTAGTTAACATTCGGACCACTAATTTCATGTCTCAATACAGTCAGCGGGGCGGATCAGAAGAACATTTTGGTGTAATGAATTAAAAAATCAAATCAAATCAAATCAAATCTAAAATATGTTTATTTCGTAGATAATAGAAATTACATTTAAAATGGGTCATAAACAGCTGTTTTCGACATTGAAATTACCACCCATTCCAAATGCTGATTCACGTGGCAAAGCTACCTGTGCAATGTAATTGTTTCTACATGGCCGTAAAGTGATGCAAGGACAATTGGATTGAGACACCTTTTCGCATGGCTTGACGAAGTAACTGAGGGGTCTTAAAAAAATGTTTGAACTGCGCATTTCGTGGTAGGTGACTTTAAGACTATCACAACGCGCTGGCGACTTATGGATCGACATAAAGGAATAACAAACCTGTGCATCTCCTTTTGGCAACTTACGGCCTATCAGAAAAATTATAAGCTGTGCACTCCGTATCAGCGATTTATGCACTATAAAAAAAAAACGTAAGACTGCAAACTTATTAATCTGTGCTTATAAGATGGCGAAAGATGCCGCGCAATCAATGATATATCGAAAGTTTAGTGTACGGTGGTGTATGATTAGAAAAAATACATATTTGACCAAATTTAAGCTTAATTGGTAGATTTGTATAGAAATCTAGCAATATAGGTATTTGGTTCAATAGCGGAGCTTTTAAAGGAATTTACCATATCACAGTCTCAGTATTCGGGTACGTTCCGAAAATACCATTCGTTCAAAAGGTTTTGTATAATATGTACGTGGCATATAACGCGGCTCTCACCATGATAGCACCCGCTACTCTCGAGGAATTTTGATGGAACTTGACATACTTATTCTTCAGGTAATCACCTTGGACAGGTTTGAAAATGAACAACATCGGCCGATTAGTTTAGAAATGGTCGTCATTTATAATTTTCAAAATATCAAAAAATGCTATTTTTTGACTTGTTCGTTGAATAACTTTTAAAAGATTCGATTTAGCTCAGTTTTGGGAATTTTTGCATTAATTCATATAACTCTGTATATTGTAAATATCAGGGAGATATCATCTTCCACTTCGAATACCGAACAGTATTTTTTTAAAAAGATTTTCGATACTAGGAAGTGTGAAGTGTCATCCTTGTTAACCGACTTTAAAGAAGAAGGAGGTACTATATCTGACTGTATGTTTTTTACGTATTCGCAGTACTAATTTCGTCCAATTGTGACAATTGTACAACCAATTTCAAACATATAATGTGTTTGAACTCCTTTTTTAATTATTCAAGTTCTTGCGTCTGGTAGTTATCATCTTATGCTGCTGAGCTGGGAAGTCAGGAAGCCACAGTTAGCTATTAGCTAAAGACAGGAGCTATGAGCTGGAAAACCACATTACTCTTTAACGGTTAGAAGTTAAAGATATTGCGATTTTTCGCCAGAAACTGTACCTCAATGGTAGATACACCTACTATAAGTAAAATTAAAATTAAGTACTTAATAATCTGCCTATATATTTTCATTCATTTATATAATTCCAGCACACAATTTTAGCAGGAACACGTCGGAACTTTTTAGCGACAGCGGTAAAAACAGGGAAAATTCGTTTAATGTGGAAGGGAGTGGTAACGCGATCTGTATGAATTTTAGAACATTTATTATCATTATACTTATGATTTATAATATAGAGAATAAGTATAATTTATATACTTTGTGTAAGTATAATTTGGTAGTTGTACTCCAACTAAGAATGTAAAGACCCTGGACTGATTTTCAGTGGACAATATATTCGGGATCAGAACTGCTTTTCCATTTGCCCCGTACAAAAGTAAAGGAGATTCCAGGCCATTTTTATTAATCATTGATTAGTTCACGTGCGAAATGGTTAAATGAAGAAATTCGATAACTAAACATTGCAAAATAAATTAAAATTTAAATAAAAGTAACCTTCAAAAACTTATTCAGATAATTGTTTAGACAAACCTCAAAAACAAGTAATTAGTTGTTTTTGGAGTCGGTTCCAGATAAATCAAGGCAAAAAAAACATACAGTCTATAAACATGAATATGAACCGTTAAATATGGGATCAAAAAGATGTTCTTCTAAGGAGACATAATTGTGTTTGATTTATCTTTAGCCGGAACCGACTCCAAAAACAACCAATTGGTTATGTTTGGAGTCTGTTTCGACGATTACTTAAATAGATTTTAAAATGTGGTTTCATCTTTTTTTAATTACTTATTTTAATAACCGTAAGATAGACGAGCCTCGACGCCGTCGTGCACATCGATTGTTTAATTAGTACATTTTACGAGAAGGAGACATTCGTTGCTCTTTGATCGGTTTTAACTCTGACATACGATTGATAATTCGCATATCATTAATTTTGATGTACGGACACTTTCAGTGTCACCTAACAGATATTGTGGCGGTCGTCAACGTCAGCGAATATAACGTGGACAATGCACAGATATTGATGTATTTTTTGACAATGTCTTGATTTAGCGGGGTTATTCACACGCCGTCCCTTAAACAACAACGACGTATTTCATGAGAAATGAAATAAGACAAATTAAAAGCTTTAACAAAAAATAAAAAAGTTTCGGGTTATTCGCGTACAAAAAGTCCCCGTCAAACAAAGACCTACGCACATCC
Organism: Eumeta japonica; assembly: GCA_005406025.1. NCBI lineage: Eukaryota > Metazoa > Arthropoda > Insecta > Lepidoptera > Psychidae > Eumeta > Eumeta japonica. The sequence continues at coordinate 40,021 of BGZK01001248.1, forward strand.
TCCTCACAATGCAGCGTTGTTACGGCGCGAACAAAAAAGGAAAAAAAAAACCTAAAGAAAGACCCGTTACCTTTAAAAAACCGTTTTTGGCGAAAAAAAAACCCAATCGCGCAATTTCTGCCGTGCGCCATCTGCCGTCCGTTCCCACGACCGAGTCGGGGCTGAGCCGGCACCTGTTCTTACACAAGATGGGATATGTTATAAAATAATTATACCTACTTCTCGTATTAAAATTATGAAACCAAAAGTGGATCTATCTGTCTGTTTGTTCGTTTGATAAACACTAATGACTAAACCGCTGAACCGATTACGATGACATTTGATCGAATGGTGTACTCATCATCTTTAGAATATGCTCTAAGAAAAGGCGTCTATCCATTGCCGACGCCAGCCATCAGCGGGCGTCGCGATGCCATCCAGCATCAGAGCTGAAGACACTCTTAGACACAGGATATACGCGTAGCTTTCGAGAGCAAAGCCGGAATTCAAATGATAATAACAATGATAATTCTTTATTTCCTCCGCGATAGCTTAAGGACATAAAGTTACATCAAAGTGACAATAAGAATCATGGTGAGGGCGGAACTTGATTGTGAGTGTAAGTGTTTATCTGTACGCGGGGAACAGCGGTTGGGGGGTTTGTTTGTGCATTTTGAAATTCAGGATCAGTTTTGAATATTTTTTTAGGGCATTTCTTTTGTGCGTGTAATTCATTTAACTCATGAGAGCAGTCGGCGACAATCAGTAAACTTAAACTGTATGTAACCTTCGACGTTATATTACATCAGCCCTTAACGATTCCTCTGCCGAGGCGTATGCTATCACGATCTTTTTATTTCAGAGCGAAGTACTAGGCCCTTAAGCCACCCGCGCCGGCCGGCGTGGCGCTGCCGACGCCCGCTGTCGGCGGCGTGATGATGGCCATGTAACGTCGTGCATGATGTGTATGTTTGCAACTATTTTCATCTATTAACTGCAGGAAATGTAATAGTTTTGAAAAAATATGTGAATGTTCTGTGATTTCTTTTTCTTTACGAATAACTTTTAAATAGAAAAACTGGTAAGAACAAGAGAAGCGAGCAGTATAATAAAGAGAGACGATGTCGCCCGATACGGACTTTGGCTGCCGACGGTCGACGGGAGCGACATCTTCACGTGCTCTCCGAGGCACAGGACGCGTTTGTTTTTATTTCGTCAGGTTAATCCTCATTTCTCAATTCCTCCGTCAGCAGGATTCGAACACGATGCCCGGAAGTCCGAAAGCAAACCGATTAGCCTGTATTATGCATAATAACGATAGCTTGTATTCCGGTGCAACGTTCGGCGTATGCTTTATTGTGGTAATTAGTCGTTTCGAAAGCCCACACGCGGCGCTGCGGTGGCGCTGCAGGCGTCCGCGTCCATTGTGCAGGGAGAGAAACGGAACGGGGGCGGGGGCGCGCCGCGCGACGCGGGCGCAGCCGCGGGCGGTCGCCGGTATCGTGTGTATTATTACAATAGGCTCGAGATGTTCGCATCCCTCTCTTAAAGAAACCACATAATTATTAAATTATGAATTCTATATGGCATTACAGATAACTCCTCGAATTGTCAGTCAGTAATTAATAGATTAATTATTGGTTTTGCTTCCGTAAAATATTTTTTTACAAACATTTTACTCATAAACGCTGACATCTGGCGACGAAATAAAATATAAAGTATTTTTCGCGTGCCGGCGGTTCCAACCAATTTTTATGACGCCGCTTGCGCCTCTATATAACCTCCCTAAAAAAAGACGTTCTAGATCCGTTTCCTAATTTTTAAGTGTAATATAACCAAGATCAAAAAGTAATAACCACTGAGAGGTTATAAACAAAATAATATACACACTTTTTGTGGGAATTATTGGCACGAGTTCGCCTAGCGTACCATAATGCTGATTCTTTACGACAGAGGATGGCGTTATTGAGTAGTTTTAACTCAACTCGTCTGCGCCGGCGCCGGCGCGCAGAGCTATCGAGGTGTGCCTGCACATCGTGAGGACTGTACCGAGCGCACTGAGTGGGACTCCCTCGATTGTAAATCTTCAGGTAGCGGATGGCGTAGTGGCACCTCCTTGGTGCCGAAGACCGGCAGACGAAATGTCTTCAGTCAATGACGAAGGATCTCACTATTTTCCGATAACAGTAAATATTATATTTATTGTGACAAAGAAACATATTGTAGTATTTAGAACACTTATGCCAACAAAACAATGTGTCTTATTCAATATTTAGAAGTTAGGCGGTAATCAATCCATCAGATCAAAGACTGGGTGCGTCTCGAATGGGATATTTAAATATTTTATAATGACATTAAAATTAATATTTTTGAATTATGTATTAAAAACCACTTAACACGTGATATCGCGTAATTTTGAGAAAGATAAGACGCAATTACTTCCTCATGAACTGTGTATATAATAATTAGAATACCTTTTAATTTTTCAAGGCAGTGCTAGCACACACAATCTTCTAATGGTTCCCATAATTACTCCAATATTAGATTGATTTTAAATCATTTGTTATAATTAGTCCATTATATTTTTTGGCGATAGAGTTGTAATTTAGAAGGCTAAAATACAACTTTGTCATCACATTTTATACCCTTATTTTTGTAGTCCGCGATAAGCGTTTGCAAGTGTTTTACGAAAATGCTGCGTCGGCTTTACGCAATAATTTATATTGACTTAAATTTTATACAAATAAGTGATGTAAATAAACTATATTATTTCATTATTTACATGGTCAAGAGTTGCCTTAAATGTAATAATCTGTGAGCACTTCAAAAGTCGGAATCTTTTACACCTCTACCGTTCCCCGTTCATAAATATGATATGAAAATCAAATGAAAAATAGCTTTATTTCATAGATAATAGAATTGCACTTGAAATACGCCATCAACGAATTCATACTGATAACTTTACGTAAATAATTAAAATTGTATTAATCTAAATAAAAAAAAAATCAGTGCTATCAACATAAAGCCTTCTCCACAGCAGCACAGCCGCAGTGTAGCTACACAAGTCTATGTACGGCGTCGGTCTACCGCACGTCTAGACGCGGCGCGGGCGGCGGGCGGGCGGGGCGCAAACAACCTCGGGGCAAGGGGCGCGGGGCGCGGGCGCGTCTAGACGATCAGCTGATCGAAACTGTTGCTGTGCCGCGTCCTCGCGCTCCCGACTACCAACTCCGCGGCGCTCCGGTGGTGGCGCCGACGCCCGCCGGCGGGCCTCGTCCCTTTAGCGATGCAAGTGCGGGTATCTTGCTATCTTAAGTGAGCAATTTTGGTATACATATATATATATATATATATATATATATATATATATATATATATATAGGTGGGTATTTCGGAAATGACAGTGACGATTTATGTGCCAATTATTACCTTGATAAGGTGTCACTTTTAAAGTTTACCTACATAGGTGCATTCCCTTAAAAAACGAGATGAAAGTTCTAAACATTGGTCTGTTTAGTGCGATTTAGTAGAATTTCGAGGTGATTATATCGATGCTGTGCTCGACCCTCGCAAACACAAACGGCACTGACCATATAAACTACAGACAGTTCTATACGTCTCGTGTCGTGCACCCCAAGTATTTATTGTTGGAAATGAATACGAGCAACTTTTCCCCCGGGCGGTCGTCACATTCTCGCGGATAACACGAAAGGCGCCGTGCAAAGCTCGGTCGCCCGGGTACTAATATATTTACACGAAAGATAATTAATCTCCGTGCGCGGCGATCGTGCGCCAGGGGGCGCCACCGCGGCCGGACGTCCTGCGAAAGTCGCGGACGTCGACAGAGAACAGACATGACCCGAGGCCCGAGATAGAATTATCGGCGGTGCGGGTCGCGGCCGGGCGCCGCCCGTGACCCGCTGCGCGCTCTCGCGTCGCCCTCGCCTGACCCCTGCCCCCACTTACCCCATTTTCTGCCGTCCCGTCTTATCGGTGAAATGTTTTTAACGCGATTGCGCTTAAAATAAACAAACCGATAATTGCTCCGTAATTATGCTTACGTTTATTTTCATACGTACTTTCACGGTTTGTTTTGTACCTGACGAGAATTAGGTAAGCCGGTTCTAACGTAGCTCAGAATAGTCTTTTTACTCGAGTCAAACGAAGACACTTACCCCGCCGTCGGGGAGGACGTTGAGCCGTCGGCGCCGGTCTTCGTCGCCTCAATACGCGATGAGATTGTGGAAGAGTAGAGGTCTACAGTGGGGTCAAAAATAGTGGCCTCGGAGCCATCATTCGCAGCGGTGATCATATTTCGACTCGTAAGCCTCACTCCCGTGATCCACGAGGGGGCTCTGCGGTGTTGTCCGTCCGTCTGTTACGACTGTTTTCTTACAGCAGTAGTTAAATTGGAACGTACGTGAGATACTACTACTATATGTATGGTTAAAAATTAAGTTATGCATCGAGCATGACGAACAAATATAATTTCGACGGGCACTGTTTATGCTTTCAGTGTTGATGGTATATATAAAAAAAAGTCAATATATCATCTAAACAATTTTTAATAATGATGCATACACAAAAACCGAGTTTTTTTAATTTTATTATCGGTCTCATGTACATAGTTTGAGATTGACCATAGACTAGTATGCATTCAAGTTATAGTCTACACAGGTGTAACGCATTAATTCGCACGAATTCGTGATATAGATAGTAACCCTTATAGACCTATTATATTATTATTAACAAATGTAAACAATTGAGAAACTAGTGTAGCGCCGAGAAATGTCATATATCGATGTTATACTTTGTTCCTTAGCAAATATGCAGTAATAGTAAAGTGTGATGTTCATACACTGTAATCATTTTGGATCAAAGTTACAAATTATAATGTATTATAGGCAATGACTGAATTATAGGGAGTGCTAGGATCACCACGGTTGGTTAGTTAAATTAATAAATATCTGAGTTCAGACTCCACTGATTTTTCCCTTTGAATTTACCTACTTAGTTAAGTGATACAATACAGATTATTCTCCTGTGTATACACAGGACAAAAACGTAAAAAGCATAAATAATCGTAAGGCACAACTATAAATATTAATTACACAACGCGTAGTACCCCAGTTTCTTATGTAGCTGACACATACATCTACATCGCGCGCATGCACGACGCCATCATATTCTGTTGCTTTGTATCGTTGTGTCGTTCTCTTTTTTTCTTCTCTTATGTAGGGAGAATAAGAAAGAGCGCTACACATTTAGATATACGAGTCTTTCTTCACTCTCATTTCTCGTCCGATTATCGATTAGCGTCTATGAAGCGTCACTTCAAAAATCATAAGTAAAAGATAAAAGGACACGGCCCTTTTTAAAGGTCCTAACAATCAGGGTTACTGTCCGCTGTTGGTGGTCGAGACTTTGGACCTCTGTAACTGCGCGCGCGCAAACCGAGTGGAGTAAATAAATGAATTTATAGTCCAGGGCTATGCGGCAAACTGTGTGTTTGTATATGTGGATTCATTTCACTTTGACCGACGTAAACATAAATAAACATGCAAACACGAACTTATAATTCACTCAAAAAACTGTTATCACGGAAATTTGTTAAAATACACAATTTCCGTTTCAATTTATTATTACTATTTTGTATTGCACAGTTATTTATTGCGTTTTCCAATTTATTAAAACTTTAATGCCAAAACGGCCGATAAAATAATTTATATTAACTTAGATGCATTTATGTACACTAACACATTATTGTGTATGATTATTAGCTACCATGGACAAACAATGTGAGAACGAGACGTGTTATTCTTTAATGCGGGGGCACCCGCCAGCCCCTCACCGCCGCCCATCGACACAGCAAAGCGACCGCTCCCACGGTCCGGAGACGCTCGTACGTGCCGAGTAATCATACAACGCCAGTACTCTGAGATTAAACATATTCTGTTTTCCCTTGAGGAAGTAAAGAGCTTACATAATTTTAAAAGGCGGGTAAAAAAATGTAAACGAGTCAGACGCACGTTTTCGAGTTCGATCATAGTCTGAATAAGTTACGGTCGACGGCAAGAAGGGCATTTTAGGATGTTTCAGCGGTACATGGTAGCGCGAAAGGGACGGGTCGGTATTTATTTTATGGTTTATATATAAAGAGAGACGGCGAACAAGAGAGAACACGAGACTCGTCACAATCCCGTCTTTGCCGCCGCAAACCACCGATCCGGAAGAATACAGCGGGAGGGTGTGCCTACCTCTACACAGTGCGCAGCGCATACGCAATAATAATTGCAATCCTTCGGCGTGACATATGTTTTGCGAGGACTCGACACGGGTTCACCGGCGGCGGGTGGGCGGCGGGGGGCGGGCGCCGGCCCCCCGCGCCCGCGCGCCCCGCCCGGCCGTTGACCGGCGGACGCGACCTGCCTTCATAATTCTGCACGTCTCGAAGACACGCAGACAGATTTAGATTTGTAGCGTCTACTTTAATTACCGACTTTTGTCGTGGGCCGCGCTTTTTATCGGATGCACCAAGTTAATGACAGTTCTGTTAACGGATTTTCGAACAGATCGCGTCTGTCCCGAGGAAAATTCGTCCATGTGTTGTCTGTACATGTTCATCGGTGGTCACCCGCCCGCTTTGCAGGCTGTTGTGGGTAAAGAAAGTAAATAAAAAAAGGACAAGTGCGAGTCGAATCTGCTTGGAGAGGGTTCAGTGCGATGAATGTATTATGTATCACGTTCTTTTGTTAATATGACCCAAATCTGTTTGTGATAACTTAAAAAACTACAAATTAAGTTTGCAAGCACAATATTGAAACAGTTACTGTGTCATTTTGAGACTATAGACTTCTTATAGGTTTTCCTGTAATTTATGGATAAAGAGCTATTTTTCATATATTTTTTAATTTTAGGTTTAATATTTTCGAATATAAAGAGGAGAATCGTTAATTTTACTCTACTTTCTTATATTTGAGACCCTCACAACTTGTCCTTTCATTTGATATATCATACGGTACAGTTTACAAAACTTTTTTTTAATCTTATAATTTTCCCCCAGGAATGACCCTCAAATTCATTTATTTACGTTCGACGACCGTGTTTGGGTCACAAAAATTCGTACGTGTACCAAATTTACGACTTATCGGTCCGGTAGACGAGAAGCAAATTGGCTGTGATAGACGGACATACGGATACGCGAGTGATCCTGTAAGGACTTCGTTTTTTTTTTCAGACACGCGGAACCCTAAAAATGGCGAAGGGTGTACGGCATTCAAGAAATATTGATACATTTAGAATATTTTAAGGATAACACGACGAAGAAAAATTTGTATTCATTTTATACAAATCGATGCTATATTACATTACGTTCTTTCATATCCAATATGGTTAGAATTATTATCATTTTTACAGGCATATAACGATACAGATTTTGTATTAAAATGAATTTAAAATCGATATTTTTTTTAATTTGAAAATAATAAAAAAAAAACTAAACGCTATCATCAAGCACGAATGACCCTTAACTCCTCACTACGATATTTAACACTTGTGTAATTAAATAAATAAATAAGTACTGACCGTCACTTATTATTAGCGAGGAAAAATATTTTATTTATGCGCTAAATTTATAATTAATTTACAAAAACTTATTTCATTCGCAAAATGAAATTGCAAAAATTGGCAAATTTACTCAAAACCTATTTATTGTACAGGCATGACTAGACACTATTCTACTGCACATTTTGTATATTATACGATTCCTTCTAACCTACCTATCTGGACCTTCACAGAATTATTTCAATAATTAGATATTTGTGTCGATGTTCGAGCAAACGATAAATCTTAAAAATAATTACTCTACGTTGTTTGATCGAGACAACCATTTGAGATGTACTTTTACTCGGTAGCGGTACGTACCTCCGAGACTCGGGACGCGCAGGGCTGTACTCGGCCGGGAGACGGCGGCGCGCGCGCGAAACCAGTCCGGGCAGGTAAGAGACGTGCGCATGCGAAAAAAAAGTCTGGCAGTGGGTCTGGCCGGCGCGGGCGCAGACGCGAAAGCTTCGGAAGCTGGTTTTGTGAAAGTGACTACCGACCGCCTCATCTATGGGGATAATTGCCGGCGAGCCGACGGCGTCGCGAGAGCTAAGGTAAGGGACGGCCGACACATTGTTACATTACGAAAACAAAACCGGACGAGTGCGAAACGACTCGCATTTTGAAGGTTCCGTATAACTTAATTATACATGTAGATATATTTCAACTAACGAAAGTTTCGATTATCGAGAATTCTGGCATTAAATATTTCGCGCCAAAATATTTTTTCATATGACTATAACTACCAATTAACGATTTTCGGATTTTATCCTTTACTTATGCTGTGAGCCTTTTCTCCTCGCCAGGTTTCATGATCCTAGATCAATGGGAAGGACCCTATATGTTTCGATTTCCTTGCTAGTGCTGAAATGTGAGATGTAAATGGCTATATTTTTTTGATTGATTTAACTTTTAATCTTGATCATTTTACAGCTCCAAAGGACAGCGGGCTAAGGTATTCGACATCAATTGCAAGTCGATAGCTCCATGCATTCCTCAGAAAAAAGATTTCGACAAACAGACAAACAAGGATGCGATACCACAAGAGTCCCTTTTCATTTCAATTTTAAGTTGCGAAACCTTAAAAAACAGAACGTAAATCGTGTAAATACCGTATATGATCGTATAAATACCAAAATGAAAATAATTGTGATAATTTGGACGTTTGTTACCTAATTATACTCTAACGGCTCAACAGAATTAGCTGCAACTTTACAGTAATATGACTTACGCATCAGAATAACATATACGCTATGATTTATGAAGATACTAACTTTTTCTCACAGCTTCGCTTACCCGAACTAAGAATGCATGGATTCCTTCAACAGCAATGTTCAAGGAAGGGTCAAATTTCTAAATCGGGGCTGGATTTGAGGTACGAATAGAACCAGCAGGGATGAAGGATCTAAACAAAAAAAAAATAGTGGCAGTATATACATCCCCTTTTCGGTTTTAAGAGTATTTAATGGCGTGGTATAGGAAGGCAGAGCCGAGACCTAAACCGGTGCTAGAATCGCTCTAGACCACGCTCTATAGCGCGGTCGGTCGACGTGAAAGATGAAAGAGTACACGCTTGCCTGCAACATGCATTAACATGCAGCTTGCAACCCACCGCTGACCCTCGAATCTGCCTCTCCGCTACGAATCTCTATCCAAATGATTGAATATTGATTCCAGAGGATTGACAGATATCGAAATATAATATAAAAATAAATAACACTTGCTTAGGTGTTCAATATCTGTCAATCCTCCGGAATCAATATTCGATCATTTGGATAGAGATTCGTAGCGGAGAAGCAGATTCGAGGGTTAGCGGTGGGTTGCATGCTGCATGTTAATGCATGTTGCAGGCAAGCGTCTACTATGGATTTCCGCGAATTAACACCTCACACAATACAATATGAAAGAGTACATTGAGTCCTTGCGGGCCCGATCCGCATTCGTCGAGGTCAGAGATCGGCGCCGCCACCACTTCACCAGGTAACCCAGGCACGCCGAACTTATAACGTAACGTAACTCAAAAGGGACCTCAAGTGGAATTCCTTGGAAACCATGTGACGGTAGCCGCAGTATTGACGGAGCCGGCGGTGGGACGACCGTCGCTGACGCCCACAGACTTAACACTCGGTCTTAACGGGGTACAGCTTCGTTAGACCAGAGCATAGTGGCGCATTCGTTTACAAAATTGTTTTAATTCGTAATTTTTTTTTTTAAATGTCCGGAAGGTCCTTCTGATTATAAAAGTGTAAGATGACACTTGATATCTTTTGACGTTATTTTTTAAACAACAAAAAACTGTATAGCCTAGAAAAAATGCATTTTTTGCAATCAATTATTTTTTATATTTTTACGATATTTTGAACAAAGTCCTCATACCCATTATCGTATCTCTAACACAATAATTGTTATGAATTTTTAAAATTGAAAATCGCTGAAAATCTGAATTTTCTTGGTTTGATTAATGTAGTTTAAAAATCAAAATGCTATAATTTTTATTTTTATCAAGAATTTCCACTATGTTAAACAAAATAGCCTAAATAGATTTAAAAATTTTGTTTATTTCTATGTTTTATTTATATTATAACAATATGCTTCCTACGCGCATGTAGAGAGAAGTATTTCTATCTCATTCTTATCTCAATGTATAAGAAGCGTAAGAGAAAGGTAGACGATGTTTTGAAAAATTTTTGTGGTTTTCAGCGGTGATAAGATAAAAAATATAATATTACTGCTTCTCATATAAATTAATTAATTATTTTCATTCATAGTTTTACATAATTAGATTTTTATTGTTTTTTGAAAACTGTTTTCGTCATTGAAGTTTACTGAAACATTTATTTCTTATCTATTGGAAAATCTTTGTTAGATACTGTCTGTGAAATAAACTCTTCTGACCTTTATTGCATATTGGAAGCATATTGTTATAATATAAATAAAACATAGAAATAAACAAAATTTTTAAATCCATTTAGGCTATTTTGTTTAACATAGTGGAAATTCTTGATAAAAATAAAAATTATAGCATTTTGATTTTAAACTACATTAATCAAACCAAGAAAATTCGGATTTTCAGCGATTTTCAATTTTAAAAAATTCATAACAATTATTGTGTTAGAGATACGATAATGGGTATGAGGACTTTTTTTGTTCAAAATATCGTAAAGAATATAAAAAAAATTAATTGATTGCAAAAAATGCATTTTTTCTAGGCTATACAGTTTTTTGTTGTTTAAAAAATAACGTCAAAAGATATCAAGTGTCATCTTACACTTTTATAATCAGAAGGACCTTCCGGACATTTAAAAAAAAAAAATTACGAATTAAAACAATTTTGCAAACGAATGCGCCACTATGCCCTGCACTACGTGTGAAGGTATCATTCGCGGGCACTGTAAACTTTTAAGCACGCCGGTCTATTTTTCCCTACGAAATATGCAGCCTTATCGAGATCAGATTCGGAGAAAACAAGTATATAATAATGCCACACGATTTTGTGATTAAAAATGTTGTTTATGCCGAAGTGTTGTAAATTAGTTATACATAGTGCGGATTTTATTTTAAATTAATCAGCGATTGAAACCGCGGGACACAGATAGTATATATATGTGTATGTAGATTTAGTGTGAACAGTAATAAATAATGAACGGACTATATTCAGAGAAGTGACAAACAAGTCTGAAGTTGACGGGTCGGAAAGTTAGTCTGACCGAAAAGAATAGCAATTGTATGACAATTAAATAGGCTCTATTTAATTGAAATACAATTGCTATTATTTTTGTATCGAACATAATGGCATTCATTACATGATTGTAAAATATAACGTAAGTTTAATGAGTAATCTAAATTCAAAAATATTCTAATTAATTCCTTAAAATATGTGTTAATAGTCTTGAAGAAAAACAATTAATTAATTAGTAAAATATTTTTTAAACGTCATCTAAGTCTAATAAACGATATTTAAAACGCTAAAGAACTCGAGCTGTAGAAGACAGACAAAGACGGAGGGTTTTACTCGTAACCGTAAAACCTCTTCTCCTCTTCAAATGCAGCCTTCTCCCGACGAAAAGTCATTATAAAACCTGTTTATCTCTTAAGGTGATGTTTCTGTTTCAATGAAATAAAGGAATATGGCGGTGAATCACAACTGTAAGGTAGGTGGTTCGTCGGTTGTCCAAAAAAGTCCTTTTCTTTGAGCGTCGAGTGCGCGGTCGCACTGTCTTGGTGACACAGCAGCCCTCGAAGGCTGGCGTTCGGTCGCTCGCCGCTCGCAGCGATAATAGTTTCTGGCAAATATTAAGTAACACTCGACTCGGTACCGATGCGACTTTGGCCTTGTAAAGGTAAACGTCATAAGGTAACAGCCAAAGAGAAAAACTTTATATCAAAATATTACTAGAATATCGCTCGCTTTTTAAAAAAAAATGTCGGTTCATTTTGAAATAGCCATCTGATTGTTTGGCGCTTCGTTTCTGGATCATAAGGACAAGTTCGTACTCATCGCGGTAGGCAGTTTAATAATAATTAATTCAAAAAATGTTCCCATCTACGTGGGAATTTTAAAACAATACGGATTTTCAACTTTCGCCGCAGATTACCCCACCCCATTCCCCACTTCTGAGAGGTGACTATAATAATAACCTACGTAAAAGTATAAAGAAATCAAATACTTCAAGGGACGAGAAAGGTGTCCATATTAATAATACGTCTTCAAATACATCTATTTCTAGATTTATACGAATAAAATAAAATTTTCGCCAAAAAAAAAGGATTGAATATTTTAAAATAAAATGTATTTAGAGGGCGTGCGTGGGCCGCGGCGACTTTTGGCACGCGCCCCCGCGATTTGAGCCGTATCACACGGGTCGACAGAGTCTAAAATTATTCAACACACTCGCACGTCTCATTTTAGGGGCCGCTCGGTGAATTGGAAAAATGCTGTCAGGTGAAAACTCCATTTATACGCTAAAGGTCCCGCACTTGAACGATGAAAAACGAAGAGCCACCGACACGCCGTCTTCGACTTCCCTGTCTCCTGTCTCCTGGCGCACACGATATCGTAACTCGTCAGAAGACTACCTTCCGCCCGCGATTCCGACGGCATCGTTTGTGTCGACCGATCGCGCTGTCGACCATGATCCCGATGTTGGTTCTGCTTTTGATCTCGGTCGTGATCATGCGCGGGATTCCAATTCGAACATCGTTCACCTCAGTACAGTGCATTTTTGAGTTTTCGAAGTAACATTCACTTTACATATTGCTATATATACTATATATATATATCAAAGGAAATGAAAATGTTCGGCTATCTTATGTGTACGCTGGACATTAAACTGATATTCACTGAGAAAATATAAACTTTGACTTATTTTTAAGGGTTTTTTAATTTTCACATCCTAAATATTTCCGGATTTAAATTTTATATGTAGTCAAATAACCTTCCCTATTGTCCAGTAGAGATCTCAGCAACTTCCACCTTCAGCAGTTCCAAAGATTACTCCGGACAAACAGACACACAAACAACACTTTTGAAAAGTGTTATTTGGGTACTGGTAACACGTGAATAAGTGTATGTCTCTTAAAAATGCAATTATTTTGAAATGAGACAGACACACACACAACCAGTACAACTATGTAATTTTTTTTTTAAGAAACTTATCCTTAGATATATTTTCGATAATAATTGTCTGGTACTAGCGTAGCTATTCAGCGAAGGGTTTTACCAACTAGTGGCTTGCTTTAGTGACCCGTCACTAAAATCATAAGGGATACATTTCATAAATATTTCTGTTCATATTACTTTTCTGTCTTCATTTTCTTCTGATAATAGAACGTCTACTAATATTAGTGCAATTAGTTTTTTTCGGATTTCAACACGAACAAGAATTTGTGCACTGACCTTTCGCAATTACAGTGCACTAACTGATATCCGATATCTATGTGTAAGGGAACTTGGCTATCCCTGAAATGAGTAAAATCCAAAAAATTTTTTTTTATTACCATCATTCATCATTAACTTACATATTTCTTTTAATTTCTCACATCTGCCTCGAAAAAGCGCGTGTCGCTTCCTCAGCAATATTTTTATCATATAGTCGACGATACGATAAACATCCTGTACACACACAGAGACCTGTGACTGCCCGGCATGTTAATGCAGGTTCATATAGGGCATACAATAGGCCTATCCGAGGGCCCGTGTGCGTACGAGGTCAAGGCGGCTCGCACGTGTCGGAAATTAAAACTAGAAGAATCGAATGGCACATCGTTTAGATTAGCGATGTATAGATACATCACTCGCTAGTTTTCGTCCACGGCTTTGTCGGCGTGGACGTATAAGGGCAACGTCTTTTGTGTGGACCTTCAGGCTGTCAAGCACGATGGGGACTCTCGATTCCAACCTTGATATCGATCTAGATCGCAGTTTGACCAAATGAACCTAGAGCGCAGCATATCCAAAGACGTAAAAGACAGTACTGCCTTTGAATTATTTTATTGTAAAATAAAATAAAAGCTTTTACGTTTTATTAATTGTTCCTCGCCCCCCCCCCCGTGACTATTTTCGCAAAAATCATAAATGTATAGACTTATAGAGTTTACAATAAATATACGTGGCCGGTGGAGCAGTCAGACCGGCTTGATGGTGCGTATATTATGTTTGTAAAGGACGAAGCGCAAATAGAATACTAATTTTACCGAGGAAATGCTTGTACTTAGTAGTTTTATTCTTCTAGAGAGTTTTATGCGTTTTTTTTCTAATATTTTTATTTATAAACTCACGCTCAACTCACAATCAATGCATACTTTCCTTCACTGAAACACACCGTTTGATGCAAGTTGGTCTGTTCCTGATGCTTACAATTTGGCCCTTTTTTTTTAAATCCCACTAATTTCGTATGTGTAATTTTTTAGAGTTCCCTTTACCGATCTCTCGTCACGCACTTCCAGTCCATAGATTTGTTGCGCCAGTCAAGTTGCGGTTAACAATTTTTTTCCATATAACACATATAATTTCATAGCTTACATAACGGTCACGTTGAATCTATCAGTATACACATTTATAACGGTTCTACGATCTCAAAACCTACAAATCATTAAACCTTTATCAAAATCAGTCCGATGCGCTTCCGCCATCTTATTTTTGTCTATGTCACTGTCGAGGGGCAAACGAGCGAGCGAGGCACCAGAGTCATACGTGGCCGCCGCCGTCCACGGACACTCGCGACTCCGAAGCTGACACCAGTGTGTTTCCGGCTTCTTAGGTGAGAATGGAATGCATGATGGAGTAAAGAGTGGGGAGAGAACCGCCGGAACTCTCACTCATCAAACGAAACGCCTGTACTCTATGAGAGCGTGGTGTTGCACCGACCGAGCAGACGCATTGAGGTGCCGCAGCAGAGTCGACCACAGGCGTGGTCCTACCGCAGTAAATAAATAATAAAATTCGACTCAGTGCCAAAGTACACTTTTCTGCATTTTTTCTATTTGAAATTGAGGGTTCGGATCTAAACCGTCCGCGCTACTGACAACCTCTGGGCCCTAGTTTAGCATATTCTCCGAGCCACGGGGCGGGAGGTGTACACGTACAGTATAACGCACAAAGCTCTGCCGCTTTGAATTGCCTGCGAATGATATAATGCGCAGGTTTAACGCGATCTTTCCTTCTCCCCCGCTCGCCTATTTTACGCCATTACAACGCTTTCGCGACTAACGTCACAGCGGCAGAGTTTCGTGCGTCGCGCTGTAACTCAACTCATCGATCAGTCCTCGTGTGGACGGGACCGAGCGCGGTAGCCGGTGTTCGTATCGCTATTAAAATGAATACCGAGTTAAACAATATTTAGGTTATACAATGCGTAGGTGTACGTCTTTCGCGCGGGTTGGCCCGCGAGGAGCCTGCGGCTGGCACGCGCGGTCGCGACAGATTCGTCGTGGTCCGGACGCGCCGGTCGGCGCGTACCCCGATGTTGCCCGACCTTCGTGACGGTTGGGCCGAATCGACGATTCGAAAGTCAGTGGTGGGCGGTTGACCTGTGGCAATTTTGATTTTTGTTACTGTCTAATACCGATGAGTTTCGATGCGACAAAATAAATGACATCTTGGACTAAATGAGGATGTAGGCAATAAAAACCGAAATTTAAGTTGCTGTACGCAATTAACTTGATTTCTAACGTCGTTTCTGTATTAATAATTTTCATATGGTAGTCTTTAGATCAAAAATATGTTGCATAGTGTGTATATTTTGTAACATGAGTAATTACGATTTGGAAAAAAAAACTTTTCACGACTACCATGTCGATCCGAAATAATTTAAAAATTGAAAGTTCGCATCAATTATTTCGGAAAAACGACAATTTTTCTGCGAAAAGGTTTTTCAGCGCAGAACAATTTTGTAATTCAGTCCGTATCAACAGTGAATATTGACAAGGTAATTGGTTATTTCGATTAAAATGATTGTGAAAAATTCAAAAATTGACGTCTTGTCCCGTTACAATTCGCCCGCAGGCCTGAGTCTGCAGCCCCGGCGCAGGCGCCGCGCCGGACGTAGATCTCTCCCGAAACCGTATCGTAGTGTCGCCTGGTCGGCTCGCAGGAGGCGTAACTTCTTGGGGAATGAAGAACAAAACCACCACACCCACACGAGAAACTGATTTGGGTGTAAGGGCAGATGCGAGGACAGTAAACGTTTATGCTATTTATACGATATTTCAGTTAAACCCCTGGCGTCACTGTTCGATTATTCCTCTGGATGATAGCGCAGAGCAGAGTTAGAAAACGGATGATTTTCGACGAAACTACAAATCGCACTGTGTATTTTTATGTACACATTTAATTGTGTTATATGTATATTTTATTTCATTTAGATACGTGTAAAGGTTTCAAAGATGAATAAATAAGCTCAAAGTAATAGCTCGTCATGGTACGCAACCGCTTTAACAGCTTCGCAACTTGTTAAGCTGCAGTTGATGCCAAAGCTTTAGGATGTATATTTTAGAAGGTCCGCCTGTATTAGGCGCGCGCCCGTGACCACTTAACCCGGTCGCTTCGTATCTCCCGGACGGACAGACGACCGTTCCACGACATAGTAGTGTAATGCATATACAAAACTTATGCTTACTGGACGTTTCGGTTAAACTTCATGATTTTGTATGGTTGCGTATTCATGAAATAGGAGATGTACGAGCACTGCGTCGGCGTCGCGGCTCTCGAACCTTATGTACGACGGTGTTGAGGCACACTCTGGCGAACTTCAGGTCTTAGATTCGCGTTTCGAGTGAACTCTGCGACGGCGCAGGCCCGCCGCTGTCGACTTGGACTGTTGAGCAGCTGTTGGGCAAACCTATACTTTTATCATTATAGAAGTATAGGTTTTAAACAGATATGTGCATAAGTACTGAAAGTAAGATGACGTGATCGATGTTTAAAGTGCGACTCCGCCGCGGCATCGAGACGTGCGGCGGCGCCGCGCGCGGTCAGCGTCTGGGGCGACCTTTCAGCGAAAAAATACACTCCGAGCGTCGAGCCCTACGGTCCGGGTGTCGTCTGAAAGGTTTTTGTTAAACTTTTTGCTCTTCAAATATCTCTAAAAATAATGCAATTTTTTTTTGATAACGTTATATATTTAGCAATACTTCAACACTAATATCATAGGGTGCATAATCTCATTAAACTATTAAAATAATCGTTTTTTTTTTTACTTTTTCAAAACGGACAAACGTATTAATTACTATTTTAGTTTTAAATTATCACTTTAGATCCTTTTTGTATTTCAATCGAGTAACGGCCATCGATTACACCGTTCGTTGACAATTTTCATCGTCTACATTGCCAGTGGAATATCATCGACAGTACTAGCGTGAGAAAAAGCGCTTCATGTAGTTTCGTACAACTTGCAAAACTCAAACTTTCCTCATCGCTTTTCAATACCTGCACGAAAAATGTAAAATTTGAACAACCGATTTATTAATAATAACAACCGCTTCCGCATCGATAGTACCCCATAAGGCTGCGGCGCTCGCGCAGACGAAGAAGATGTGATTCATTAAAATCGGTGCAGCGAATGACCGTCCGCGCGAACACTCCACGCGCACGAAACAGAGGAGCCTTCAGTGTTACCGTTTCCGATATCGTCGTCCGACACTACCCGCTTATGGCGTAAAAGTAAAGCGAACAAGAATTTACAATATCCGAGGTAACAGTTACGCGAGACACATGAAAATAATCCAATTCATAAAGCTCTAGGCGTGGGTGTTTCATTTTCAGGTGAAGTACTATACGCGCGATTACATAGCATAGAGATTTAAGTGAAATATACGATTCTAAAAAAACATACAGCCTTATTTATTATATTTGTCCGACAATAGTTATTTGTAGTCCCCGGCGCGGCGCCGTCGGCGGCCGTGGGCGTCGGTGCGTTATACAAAACGCGCTAAGGTAGAGACGGTAGCAGAAGAGTCCAGAAGGAAAATATTGGAGGTGCAAGAAAAGTATGGCCGCCTGAATGGCACGACCGGGAAAATTAAAAATATTTACACTGTAAATTAAAAAAGAAATATTTCAATTAAATAGACCGATTTTATAGAAATATAGAGTTGTCTCAAAAAAATATTTGATTAATTTAATTAAATTTCGTAATCATAAGAAAGCGATGGTTTTTTCAAATAAGACTCTTGACATTTTTATAAGGTTTGCTAATAATAAGGCAAAAACAATAAGAGTAAAAAATAGTAAAGAGCATCTTGAAATCGAAAACGTAGAAGCAATATTCATAATTTAAAACACATTTTTTTTAAGCTAATAAATAATTTATTTGTCTATGTATCAGTTAAAACGCAATATTTTTTCTTAAGATGTATTTAGTGCCTACTTTATTAATAATAATTCAGTTAAGTACTTATTTTATTAATTATTGTGAACTATAAACAAATGTGAACTGAACTTTTATATTTAAGGTTTTCTAATTAGACACTTGAGAGTAATCTCCGTTTGCGGCATCCGTACGCCCAATTTGGTCATATATGATTTTGCGATTTCGTTGAACATGCGCAGGTGTTGCGAATAGATTCATTGTTGCAGCGACCAAGAAACAACATTAAAACATAACTCATCTGTTGAAAAACTGGAGTATTCTTTCAAACATTATTGGAAAGTTAGGGGATGTTTAGTTAGGTACCCACATGTTTTGATATTTGGTGTTTAAAACATGTTTTTTTTTTTTGGAAATACTAATGAATTAGATTTGTTATGCCAAGAGATCAATTGAATTATTGTACGTTTGATAACAAAATGGGGGCCTTATTTCGCTATTTACTTATTATTTTTAATACAACGATAATATAACGTCTTTAAAAAATCAAGTATTGTAATTATTCCTTAGATGCATAGAGTGCGTGCTAAAAGATGTTTAATAACTATAAACTCGTTTCCGAAGCTCTATTTTTCCAGCGACAAAGTAACGAATAAGAATTTCCAAGCAAAAAAATTAATTAAATCAACGCATTCACAATAATTTACAGAAAATCAAATGTAAATCAAAAATAATAAAAATATCAAATTGAGATCACTACATAGTTAAATAGACTAATACGAATATTTCAAACAAGAAATATACTCTTTTCAAATTATTTTGAATATATCATTTACTCAATGAAAAAGTATACATCTCTCGATGTATATGATCACACCAATTTCTTGACTTAATACAATGCGTCTGAAGTTAATAAAGTACGTCTTAATTGGAAAGGACTTGGAAGGAGAAATCCTTTTTTACCGCAATAAGGATAGCCGTGATCTGGTGTCGCTTTTAACTGTGCTATACAATAGGAGTTCAACTCTTCGGTATCGATGTGATGGTTGAGGGGTAGCAACTAAGCCACGGCTGCTGGTCCTCGACCACCGCAGAAGTTGGAGGTGGCCAGACGGACGGGGACACGACCCCGCCGCGTCGTGATCTACATTAATTGTGCGTTTCAAATAACTTTACAACTACTTGTAAAGCTGGTAAGTGTGTATTAATGGATTATATAGATTAAATATTATAAAATAAGAAAATAATTAATGAAATGTACAGTGTAAGAAAATAATAAATTATGTAAAATTTAACTTTAATTTCATAGGATCATCGAGCGTCGTTAAATTATTATTTTTGTATATATTAATTTTCATTAGTTATTACTGTAATTCTTGAAACAGCGGCAAAATGATATGAAAAGTATCGCATCAACTGTTAATTTGGGTTAAATTAATGTTGTATTTATAAATTGGGAAAAATTATTAAATCTTATTTAGAAATTTTTGAGCGATGAACGCACTGAACAAATAAATATTGCGTGTCCCATTTTCTCCTAGAATTTTTTGATTATTCGCTATATTCTATGAAGTGCACAAAGCTAGCTCAGGATGTAATGTGTCTTTTCCACATTACCCTGTAGTATTTTATACTAAACAGTAAATAACAGGAATGCATCGGTTGAACTAAAAATCTGTTTGTATAAAAATCTTACTTTAACATTCGCTCTTAGCCTTTACACAACATGTATAATGTCTTATTGGAAGACTAGAAAAAAAAGCTTTAGCTTTTCTCAGAAACTAGGGGGCATAAGTATACGGCCCTTCAAGAGCAGTGCCTTCCAGATTTGACACGATTGAAAATGTTGGTCACTTTTTCCGATATGAGGTTGCATAAGGATGGGTTCTTACACTTTTCTAAAAATGGTTAGGTATTGACATATCAACCTGAACGTGCCCGAGAGAAACCCTCATCGCTACAGGCGAAATCGGCCTAAAGTCTCCAGCCTGGAGGCGCGCGTAGCGGCAGCAGGCCACGACAGGTCTTCGAAAACACGTCGTTCGAAGACAAGTCGCTATCAGCCGACGTGGATAACGCGTAACTGGACTCATGCCCTTTAGCAGGACTTATGCCAGTTGTACAAGTAATGTTGGAAGTCAATTTATTATTATAGCAACGATATCTGACTGAAGAGTTGTTGTCTTATAGTTGATCCCTTAATATGTTATCGAAATTAAACTAATGTGAAATCCAAAAAAAATAATCAAATAAGGAGATGTTACTTTAAAAAAAAAAAGCATCATTACAGTATAACTTTGGTAGACACCATGTCTTGAAAAAGTTCATAATTATTGAGAACTGAGAGGCGCAGCCTTGAGTTGAGCTTTAAAATACCTACGTCTTAGAAAATTTTATTTACACTCTAACAACATTAATTTTTACTTGGTCTCGAATTGCTTAAATATAAACAAATATTATTATTTGAAATATAACATATGTTGTTTTAATTCTAATGTAATATTTTTGTCATATTGAAAAATCAATATGGCGTATTGTGGACCAAAGATGTAATGAATTTGAAGCGAAGTTGATAGAAATTATTAAATTCATGAAATTCAGTGAACGACCCTAAAAAATACAACAAGTTAGTGGTAAACTCGTAAATTAAATTTGTGAACAATTACCTTCACAGTACTGTAGTCTCTGTAGACGGGTCCAAAAATATACAACCAATAAATCCACAAAAACAACACTAAAACCACCAACAATGCACGAGTTTTCTTTTTTTAATAAAAATAGCTTCCATTATTTCCCTGAAGATACACCGTTTTCGTATTTCTATTTCTTCAGTTTTCTCCAAACACTATTTTTATTTTTCTATTCACATAATACGAAATGTGTAAGAAAAACGTAAGTAAACAATGGAACGTCCCGTGAGTACACCCCACCCTAGCGCGACGACGGCCGACCGCCGACTGGCTGGTTTCAGATAGTGTAGTACACTGTCAGCAATTTGTCTTGTCGATGTCCAATCTATCGACAATCACACGTAAACAACTAGTGAAGGATAGAAGACTTTCAGTTTTTATATAGTTTTAATTTCCGTACTACAGGAACTCATATAAGAATATTTCATTTCATCTTTCATACTTCATAATTAATTTATACTTAAAAAAATAGTGAATTAGATTAATGTTCATAGTTGTTTTGTCAAAGTGTTCTATTTGAAATCATAGAATCAGACAAAGCACTATGATATGTGGCTATAGAATGTGAATTGATAACACATGCAAGTTATCTTTTACATATTTGATTTATAAATTGAGCAGCTCAATTTATTTATATATTTTTCAACAACAAATTTATTTGTCACCATAAAATGCTTTCTTATTGGACTAATTTGAGTATTCAAAATAAATAAGTAAGAGATATAAAGAACCGAAAAAGGCTTTGGACGTAAAAGACGAGTTGAAAAAGAGTACACTCACTGCATTAACTACAATTAAATAAGAAGAACTTAGCCATAAACCTATAACTTAAAAACTAACCTGAAAAATACAGCACCGTAGCTTTATTGCTCGACAATTACATAAAAAATAAGTAAGCGCTAATATTATTTATGCATCGCAATTTCTATTTTATAAAAAATGTATGTATTTTAAAGTTAATTATAAAACATGTGCTTAGTTAAATGTATTAATTAATAGAATAACGCATCTTACACCACATATGAGGTCGCAGGAAAAAATAATTACATATACATAGTTTTAAAAATATGTAGAACTATGTCGTCACATCCACTATCGTGTACATGGCATCGTTATATGATATGGCATCCATTATCATCAATATAATTTATTATAAATAAAAAAATAAATCACATAAACTTCATTCATTGAATAAAGTACTTTCGATCTAAAAAATTGTATACGCACACACGTATATATTTTTTTAACAGCGCCACACATCGACATCGTCGATAATTTTTATCGATACGGTGACAGAGTAAAAGAGCATAGCGCATGCCTATTCAAGCGTCGTTATTATTTAGTGAGTGGGGAAAGAGTTGGGGAGTATGGAAAGGGCTTCTACGTTTTTGCACATATCTTTAACTACCGAAAAGGGCGGTCAACCGTTTGCAGTTTACGTGAGGTTAGTTCATTAATTCGACCAGGCTTTGACTGACCGCGGCGCATCCACATGTTTGACGTTCAATCGATTCGTTGAAAATTCACGCCCACCTTTTTGGTAAACAATACTATTTCATAAGTTCAAGTTGATTCTAGACAAAGCTCCTAAAAATATAAACGATAGGTCCTGGAGTCGCTGTAATGTCTAGAAAAATGTACTCAAAGGATTTATAGCACATGAAACTTGCAAAAGTTATTAAAAATTTAAATTGAAAAAAAATGCATTTCGCTTTTTGTCAATAACTCAGAATCTATTAATTAGAAATATAAAAAAAGGATTCTCAAAGAGGAAGATTTTTTCAATCTATCAATAACTATCAATAATTTATCGGAATAAGATTTTTTTGAAAAAAAAAAATTATTTAAAATTTATAATGTCGTTATTAATTAAACACTATTTTTTAAATATTTTCTTATAATATTGCAATACTAATCATAACGTTGTTATTATGACATACATATATATATTTATACACATCGTTTCAATTCTCGTTAAGAGATGAATTTTGTTAATTTCAGAAAAAAAATGATGACATTCGGAATTTGTTTCTAACAAATTGTTAATTTAATAAACACCGAATTTATCGATAATTTTTTTTAATCTATTAAATAATGCCCTACGAACTTTGAAGAAAAAAATCTTACCTATTTATTTACATAATTGAAACATAAAAAACATGATTATAAACAATAAAAGATATATTTTAGAAAAATTTTTTTAGGATCATTTTTTCTTAAAACAACAAAATGGTATTTTTTTAAATGAAACAAGTTCATTTACTTATAAACAATTTGTAAATAAAAGTGGTAAGTAAAATTCATACGATTTATTGCCACACTAAAATGTAAAGCAACCATAATGTAATAGTATAACTATAAAAATTTATAATAAACAAAATAAATCACTTTCAAAAACTTTTATAACGTAATCCTATTAAGCATATATGTATATATATATAAAAGGGACTCCAAGAAGCAATAAATTTATAGAACAATTATTTAAACAACTTTGTTGTCTTAAATGAAAACAGAAGTCCGAAAAAGTTTTGTTAGTTAACAATTGTCTTACTTGTTTTGGAAAATCAACTTTATTTTTTTATTTGTCAACGAGAAATTATTCTTTCAAGTGCAAAGAATTATCCATTATTAATCGAAATTATTTAATTGATTTTTAATACTCTAAAATAATGATTTAATGTGACGTACTTAGAGGCGGCGCACGCGTGCCGTTGCGGACGCACGGAGTGTTAAATTTAAATTGTAAATATTGAAGAGAGAATTCCACTTGGAAATTTACTGAAAATTTTCTCCTCTTTAAAAATACACACTTTTTTTAATTCTAACTATTAAGAAAAATAGATTTTTTAAAATTAATATGTTAATAACTTTCACATTTTTTTGTGTGCTGCCAAATCCTTAGAATACATTTTTCTGACTATTATTCCTAATCTAATGAGCTGTCGTTCGTACGTATGAAGTCTTATTAAAGATGTACTTATTGCTGAGTGAAAAATACGTTTTTTGAATAGATGTGAACAGTAAAACGCACGAAACTTTGCCGCTCTGAAATGGCTGCGAATGATATACTGCGCAAGTATTACGCTCCCCGACTCTTCCTTCTTCTCCGTCATGATCCTGTTTTACGGCATGGCGACGCTTCGTGACGAACTTCACAGCGGCAAAATTTCGTGCGTTGTACTGTACATACTATTACAATTTTTAAAATGAAATTGAGAGTCTCAGAGAGCCGCCGGTGATTCAGGTCGACGCATCTCCAAAGCGACGTCACGAGCAGTCGGAACTTAAGGAGCTGAGGAGTCGCGATTCGACAGGACATCACGCGGGACTTACCTTAGGACAGTTCGACCGAGCTTTGAAACTGTACGCGTATTTACGGTCACCTACCTTTTAGGGTCACCCGCCACTGAGCGACGGAAACACGGACAGACGTGTCGGATCGACCGCTTAGAATGCGTGTACTAGATTCCAAGTAGATCTATGTACGCATAAATGAAGTCATACCGGCGGTGTACAATTCTAAAACGAATCTTTTTGAATCGACTACCATACCAATAAGAGTGTTGTGCCAAATTAGGTATGGATATTTGACCCGCTTTACTGATGTGAGTAAGTAATACAAGCCAATTAAAGATACGCGTCGACTGCCTCTGAGCGAGCACCGATAAAGCAATTACAAAACCTGCAGGACCATAATTCAATACGAATCTGTAAAAAGAGAAACATGCATGGTGAATTTTTTTCAGACGAAAAAAACCCGGGCCAAACGCCTTGTATTTCACGTCTGCCCGTCCGTTTCCCTCAAACCGTAATGAGGGCTTCAAATTCCCTTTTCAGTTTATGGAACGGGTGCCAATGACGTCTACAGGACGTCTCTCATACAAGACCGCGTATCTATCTAGAGCCAATATATTTGTCATGTCATTCCATGCGTGTGTCCTGCCGCACCTCGGGCGCCGCCCGGGTCGGAGTAGCGCCGTCTCCCTCTGACTCTACACAAACACGCAGCGTGACACACGCGTCCGGTCCGATAAGAAATACTTCATGTAAGCTTATGATATTATTTTCATATTTTAATTTTCCCGTGAAATGTTTAAGAATGAATAGACGATGTACTTAATATAAGAAAGCTATTTGCAGTTTCGTGTTAATTTTAGTCTGGCTGCACATAGCGATATAATTTATATTTATTTTTAAAGGATAATTATTGATTTTTTTTCGGAAATTATAAAACGGAATCAATATATAGATTCTAGATGCCTATGGTTATATTGACGTAGAATTGTGCTGTGGTCCACTTGACTGCAGCATAAGAATAGAAGAAACGTCTTCTCGATATCACACTCTCACAGACCTGAAGTAGCAGTTTCCGGTGTTGTATTTCATCCGGTCAGTAAGAGTTCAATAGAGTTCCGGTGGCCCGTCCCCCCTCTTTCTTTCTTTCATCTACCGGATCCCTCCCTATGCTATGCCCTCCCGAGAGACCGGCAACGCAATGATGCTCACTGGATCATGGGCGGCGGTGACCATCTACTCTCTGATGGCTCATTCGCTCGTTTGCCCGTCTACTGTGCTATAAAAAAATTTGGCATCGTAACAACTAAAATGAAAGAGATTCAATAGTATAGATTTCACAGCTGCCTTCTTATGCTTCCTTAATAAATGCTCCCATTTCTAATTTCCGTCGCTATATTATTATAAGACACAGTGGAAGAATGAAAAGCTGGTGTTTAATTTATTATGTCAAATTAAGCAACACAACTGCGACATCTACAGTCCTGAGTGAAAACTAGGTCGATCTTCGATTTTGTAATTCCAATTATCCCGTCTTTCTGTTAGCAGAGCAGCATAACGTGAAAGTCTAGACATTATGCGTCACTTAACTTTCATAATGTAGTATCGAAGTTAAGCGAATAATCAACGCAGTTTTGATAAGAAAAATAAAGTTTCAATTTTATTACAATTAATATTATCCAGACACCGCTGTTATATCGAACGAGTCGATTAATCTAATCAATATTCATGTTGACTCTTACTGTAACTTTAAAAACACAGTGGGCACGGCTGTCGTGAACTGAGCAAATAAAATGAAGTTAGTCTGACGCCAATGCGAGCGACCGGCCTCAGTGCAAAGAGCGGATTTTACCTTTCTTAATGTGAGCGAGTAATTTTTTATAGATGTAAATTCATACATTCATATCTCGGAAATGGCTCTAATGATTTCTATGAAAACTTGAACTTTGATAGCGTTTTGCTTTTCAAGTTTATCCAAGTAAGTAATTTTGTTCCATCTTGTTGTAGAACTTTGAGATAATTATATATTACCTGATGTAGTATTGAAGTAGCGGTAGGCACGACATAGCGTTCTCGACAACAGATGGCACTAAATGACTTAAATTACGAGTACAGTTAACAGGTAAATTTTCCATATTACGTAGCGTGTGTATATTATTTATCTAGACATTTATTGTTGAAAATGAACATAAACGATTTTTCCCGCGGGAAACATGAAAGACGCCAAAAAAAGCTCGGTTGCCGAGGTAGGTACTCGTCTATATAATCGTTCACGAAAATATTTTGCTAAAAACAATTTGTAATAAACAGACACAGTCTGATTTGTGCCGAGTCTAATTCAAATTTTCTTCCACGTATTTTAAGAGCGAAATTAAATATTCTGTCTCACTGTAAAATGAATATAAAACTAGAACATTTTCACACGATGGTTTTTTATTATTTCAGATGTCGACAAAAGCCTATATAAAGCCACTGTTTGCAGCTGGTTTAACGAATTTAAGCCGGTCTTTGACGGACGGAGTAACGAGTGGTCTACGACGGCCGTCAATGAGTTGATAGAAGTGAATAGACGCAGTACATGCGCAGAGTTCGGCGTGCAGTGCGGATTGCAGCAGGAAGTGGGCTTGAGATTGTACAAGAACACCTTCGGGTCAAATACACCGCTCATTCGCTGGGGACGGCACCGTCTAACTAAGGCTCAGATACACTACTAAGGCTAAAATAAAGCAGTGGTCATTTTAAGGCGCTTTGCTGAAGTCGCCACTGCGCCTGCACTCTGACAGCGCCATTTCAAAACCCTTCAGTGCGACTGTCATTTCAAAGCCTTTTCAGCACGGCGTGGAGTAATTAACATCTTACGCGGTTATGACATAAGGTCTCTTGTCCTCGGAACGATATTAATTGTATTGGTATTTTCGTTTTACGGTGCATTCCTATTTAATTTTGTTAAAATATGCTTTTAAATTGTATAAAGCATATATAATAAATTAAAATTTTATTGGTGTTATTCATCTGTCTTTTTTAATCTGCATAGTATTCTAATCTATACTCACACTGTGAAAAGTTAAAGTTTTGTGAAAAGTTGCATAACTTATAATATTAAATTTAAAGTTTTTAAAATACCTAAAGTTAAGTACATTTAATTTCTGATAATGCTAATGTAATTAATAATCTTTCTAATAAAATAATATTATAAGGTAAATTAATTTAATTTAGACTAAAGGTTATGAAATTTTAGTTTTCAGAGTTCTTCGTTAATAAAACATATAATATTAAGTGAATCATATTTGAAAGCAATATTAAAGAATTTGAAGAGATGCATGACATAGACGACTATTTTTGGCTAATTCGTGATCTATGTTAATTATAACAACTGTACAATAATAATGTGACTAAAAATACTGTTTTAAATATATGCGCACTTCGACAGTTCAGCGATCGTAATAAGTTAGCCAGGGTACCGTTTTGACAGATCTCCATACAAAACGTACCGCGCGAAGTGCATCACGAGAACTATTGTGATAACTTTCGCAAAACCATTTGACGTCCGCTAGAACTGTCAGCAAGAGCACGGACTTTTGTAATGGTGCAGTCAGCGCCACTTCGGCGCTGCGTTAACTCACCGGAGTAGACCAGCAGAGCAGGCTTGGATAGAACTATGCCGTGACGCGATAGCAAGTTGAACGCAGGCTGATTTCAGCGCGTTTGCGATATCGTCACGTGCGACGAATCATAATAAGATCTAGAAATCAAACGTGAATCGTTTTTGTGGCTGTTTCAAAATGAAACGACGCCTAGCAAAATGTTAAGCGAGTGGGAAGTGCAGGCAAAATTTTCATTGTTAGTTTTTGACGTGTTAACGTCTTATAAATCGATGAACGCTGGTTGCACGCACGAAAAGCATGACTTATTGTCGCGATCCGACTGAGCCGAGCGCGCGAGCGAGAGCGCGGAACAATAGAGAGGCACGATCGGCCTGAGCGCTCGGCTTGTGACGCATCTATCTCTTTTCCACTCGATGAGTGGAAGACAAATATAAAATAATAATTTTTATTTTGTATTTCTCTTGATGGTACAGTTTTCATTACTAGAATCGCCTAGTATGTTTTATATCAAAAAAATAACGATAAATCAGTGATAATAATTCAATTCAATTCATAAAAGTATACAAATTTTTTTCAATGTTTTCTTATGACGTTATCGCGTAAAATTATCGTCCGTAAACCGACTTTAAAGACAACCAATTTTTTTTTTAATACATTATCCGATGTCGTTACAAATCTCAATTATTACGATATGAACGAAGTATCAATGCTGAATGTTACCGAATGTTCGCAAAAAAATTTTATCGCTGTGAGAAACAAGCAACCGAATATCGGCGGGCTGCTGGCGCACGCGGCGCTCAAAACATACAATCCGGTCGGCACACCCGTAAAACGTATATACGTATCTCTACTTACAGCCCCTATTTGATACCGCGTGACTTTTTTCCCCAAAATAAAAAATCCATTCTAAGGGAGAACAATTTTCGTCACCCAAAAGATGCATTAACTGCATTTGAGAGGGCGATCGGACCTAAAACCTAACACCCCCCTCCCCCCAACGCCTACCATGTAGCTCGGCCGAGCGTTCGCTTGACGTGTATGTATATGATACGACTGTACGAAGCTCGCACGGATCGAGACGAGCTGCTCCGAAATCGGACGAATACGTAAGCAGCGGTTTGAGAGAAAGTATATAGGTGTATAGGTATCTATCATATCTTTATAATGCCACACTCACCGCATGTGCCCCGTAAGTATACATGTAGGTATATATGTATACATAGGTGTACCTATGTGAATAGTAGTTGCTGGTGAATAGCTATACGCGTAAAATTTGTGTATAAAGTGTTTTAAATATGAATAAACAAAGTGCATTCATTAATGAAGAAAGTGATGAAAAACTTGAATTAATATAAAAAAAAACACTGCATAAATAAATAAATAATTATAATTATATAAGTTGATAAAAAATGTTATGCAATAGCTTTACCGCGGCAGTCCCCGAGTGTCACGTTTAATTTTTTGTTTTTCTCTTTATTATACAACAGGGGCTTTTTAATTTTTACATTATTCTTACATAAAGGCAAACTTTTTACCAATTTTCGGCTTCCTTAATAGGACAACAAACTTTATGTGTGAACATATTTCGTCCATCAAAAGGTTCGGCAGCTCTGCCTGTTTTTGATAATGCCGCTGGCGGGATATCGATTGGCGAGACGTTTGTCTGCGTCACGATCCATGCTCCAACTATAAACGTCAGTTCAAAACCGAAAAATAAATTGTGATACAAATGCAAATTAACGATTATCAGATTTTTCCTTATCCAAAGTCCAACGGCAAGTATATTACATGTTTTGATTGATTAGCGGGTTTCACGTATAGCTGTATTTTTGAATTACGTTAGCTTAAAAACTTGATTATTTTACAGCTCCCAGGGATTATAAACCTAAATATTTGATATTAGTTCTAAATTGATATCTCCACATATTCCTCAGAAAAAGGATCTCGACAAACAGACACAAGGACGGGCGGACAACTGAGTGGTCTTATTAAGGTTCTTCTTGAGGTAAGGAACCCTAAATAATACCTTAATTGCAAAACATAAATTTTATTCATGTACCTTATGAGGAAAAAGAAAACTTTTGAAAATGTAGATTTTTTTAGCTGTATCTTTTTTTTTAATAACGATTGAGAAAACAATTATTAAGTAAATAGTAAAACAGTCAAAGTAACAAATTATATATATTCTATACTAAACGTTTTACACGCGAATTTTTTTATTTTGTATTTTTTTTGTGCTTGGCACTCTAGCATGCAGGATTTTGCAGTATTTTGAAATCAATCAAAAGAATAGCCTATTTCTAAAATAAATCATTGTTGTCATTCATTTTTATAATTCTTAATGTTATGAGAAAAAAATTTAAAATAACATTTTTTAATGAAATATACTTGCAAATAAAATCGAATTAAAAATTCTCTTACAAAATTAATGCGCTTACAAAAATACAGTACACATTTGAGGTATACTATACTATAAATTAGTTCGTTAAGAATTCGAGAGATGGCCTTCAAGCACTGATCTTATGACATTACAGCGCAGTATCTGTAAAAAAATATTGTATTTTACAAATACTCCATAATTACAGACAAGATATCTAGGGCTTGCAATACAATACTGCAAATTTAAAGTATTTTTTTTTATTTGAGTCGTACCAAATGTCAAAAATTTTACTTGGTGTCTGGAGTAACAAGGAGGGTGTGGCGTATTGCAAATATCTATCGACACACTTAATAATTATTAAGCTAAAAATAGAATATTTTTAGGAAACTGAAACGGAAAAAAATATTTGTTTGTTCAAAGGATTGTACAATTGAACTACGATAAAAAAAAACAGTGGATATAATTCCTTAGCGTTTTTAAGAATGATAACAAAATTTAATTGGTTAAAATTACAAAAAAAAATGTATGTCATTAGCTTTAAATTTATTTATGTAAATTCTAGATTACTGTGAATTCGGTAGATACCGAAACCAAAACAAATCGTGTGTCACATCGGCTTCCTCATATTCGTAACAATCTATAAATACATTACAATACGTTTCCTCAAACACGCCAAAAAAAGTGTATCTTCGAAAAACTGCCGCCTTTAGGTATGTCATAGAACGAAAAAAAGTCTGGACAATTGGCGGTATGTTGTGTTAACGTAAATTGCGTTAATATTACAAATAAATATTAAATCGAAAAGTAATTTACTTCTACGGAAAACGCGGCCGCATAGCGGAGCACGATGTCTCGATGTCGAAAAATAGACCCTTGGCGTTTTGTTGAAATTGTTAATTTATAATTAGTCGGTTTTTTTATAAATATTTGTTATGAAGAAAAAAATTTGTGAATTGATTTTTTTTTTGTGGTACACAGCTCACAATCTGTATTTTGACAATAGAAAATAAATGTAAATACATTTAACATATTCGAACATATAATTTGATTCCTCATATTTATATCTTGTACATGTACCAATAATAACAGATGTCGCTTTTGCATTAGGGTAATTATACTAGAAGAGCTCATATTTTAGTAAACCTGTGATAAGTTTTGTACAACCGAATCGAGTAAGTGTCGCCCTGCACCGTGTCTACTACGTGCAGCTTATTACGATAGGATACGCTCAAACTGGCCACAAACGCATCACGCCGTGTCATGAGTCAGGAAGTTCAAACAGCGAGCTAGCGCTGCACTGGCCATATAGGCTCGGACGAAACGGGAGAGATTCTAATGCTGTCTAAGTGATATTATCCAAGATGCGCATTATGTAATGCAACTGCATGCGCATACAAAACAAAACGCACACCAGACCGTAGTCCGCTGCGCGGGCCAGCGTTGTTTAATCTCCAATAATGGCCATTATTATTTCGTAACATTGACGTGTGTGTGTGTGTATGTGCGCGTGCGTGCCATAATTGTCTTTGATTTTCTACTATTTGCCACGAGTCCGGGCCCTCTGGTACGGCGGCAAGGACCGAAACCGGCGGCTTTAAGTTCTCGAGGGCACGGGCCATGAATCGGTTCGACTCGACTCGAGCCCAAAGCCCGCTATCGGCTCTGACCCGGAGATAACCTGCCGACCGCTCGGCCGCACCGCCCGGTGTATATCTATGCGATGACGATGTCAATAATTGCATAATGCACGATCGGCCGTGGACCTGTCTCCACAGCGACGCGTGCTCGACCGCATGCGATATGCTTGTCGAAGCTGCAGGAACACGAGCTCTGAAGGTTGCT
Organism: Eumeta japonica; assembly: GCA_005406025.1. Taxonomy (NCBI): domain Eukaryota; kingdom Metazoa; phylum Arthropoda; class Insecta; order Lepidoptera; family Psychidae; genus Eumeta; species Eumeta japonica. The sequence continues at coordinate 72,218 of BGZK01001248.1, forward strand.
CGCATCGCACTGTGAGTATACCTAATACCATATAAGTACTACGAAAGTCTTCTTGAATTGCTTCATTGATACAAATAGATCCGAGAACGCCTGTAAGACCTATTGGCGGATGAAGACGCTAATAAAAGATGACCTTCTAACGTCACCCCGGCGACACCTGGCGGACGTGAGCTTCTCCCACATACAATTGCAATGTTCGGTCTTGGTCTCTTAGAAGATACCCAAAGTTAAGTTTGGCTGCCGTTGTGAGCATGGACTTTGAACACGCTATAAATACTGTGTTTCCATATTTAACCTTATATCGCTGAATGTACAAGCATCGGTAGAAGTGCCGCGTGTCCAGTGAACTGCAGGTCAAAGCTAGCACAACTGAGACTCCCACAACTCCCACAGAGAGAAACAGTGAGAGAAATAACTCGTTTCAGTAAGACCCTTAAGAATGGAACTTTACGAATTGATAATCTGACTATTCATATAAATAAGAACTTTTGAATGTTTTTACGTTTATTACTCGATCATGTAGAAATTGCTCAACGTTTTTAGATATAACTTGGCTAAAAAATAACCATGACTCAGATTAATACAGATAATATTTTTTTACCCCAAAACTCTAAGGAGTTGTTGGTGGTATTCACGTTTAATTCCTATCATGAAATACATTTCTGAATAGAAAATTTTAAGGGTTGAGATTAAATTATAAAAATTCAAATAGAAAATTTATTTATGCTCGTTCTGCAGCGCATCAACTATTAAACCCTTCAAACATACGTCATGAAAGCCGGTACATAGATTAATGTGCAATATTTTCGCACCTGGCCGTCATATACATCATATACTGTATCTAGTAGTAACGCAAATTTTACATGTGGAAACAGTACGCATAATTCCGAAAGGTTAACGGCACTAAAGAAATAAAATCACCATTCATCAAGGCGGTGTCAATAATAATAATATTATAAGCTCACGCCTATTTCCTAGAGGGATAGGCAGAGACTATAGAATCCCGCATAGTAGCATCTTTGCATATCTCTCTCGCCTCTCTGACATCCATCAAACTTTTCATCGCAAGGTTTCCCTTAATATGCCACTTATCCATAGGATTTTCTAGGGCGACCCTTGCCGACGTTTCTACCCTTTCCATCCACCTACATTCTCTAATAATAATAAAGTAATTTAAAAAAATAATTCCAAAGTTATACCAGCTTGTAGAAAGTGATGTTTTATCTAATATCATCGTTATGTTCGACGATAACAACATCTAACACTGCCATTCCTATATATTCATGGCTCATCAATCGATATACTGCCAAGTGTATCGCTTCAATAAATACTTCAAGTAAAATTACAGATATCAGCGACGGGTTTACACGAAAAATATGTTAACTGTCACATGATTATTTATAAATATAAAAAAATGAAATGTTGGCTTGTGATTTCAAAATAATTCAATTTTCAAGACAATAGGGTTATTCGTACTATTGCGTCAACAACCGTTCTTACAAATTTTGCGTTTGTCTGTCTTTTCAGGGTAACCTTCGTCCGGGTGGCTCATCTTGACGGGACCTTCATTGGAAAGTAGAGAAGCTTATCGGGCTAGGCTACATTTTGTCCCAATAGTATTTAAGGACTCTTTATAAAATTGAAATATCCATCCAGAGCGTGACCGGTCGATGCGCGAGATGAAGGAGTTCATTGTGTTATCCACGCGGGCGAAAGTTATCAATAAAATAATACAATCATCGGTACAGCCCGATCGTCGGTTGATTCTGATTGCGCCCAGTGAAGCGAACGGGAAGTAGCCAGTAGTGGGAATACACGTACCCAGCCGTGGCCGGAAGTCCCACGCTCGCGCCGGAACCAGACGCCGGCGCAGGCGCCGCCGTCCGCGTCCGCCCGCAGACTCGACACTAGAAAGCTGGACTCGCACCGCTTAAGGTTAGCTCGGAGTGCGCCGTCGGCTGCAAGAGCCTAACGCTCGTACCGATGGAGGTCACTCGAATCACGCGTCACTTCAAGAAGTAACGTGGGAGCGAGACGTGCATTATTTCACGCTTTTATATTAGCTTTACTAATATGTTTGTTTGTCTCGATTTTGACCCGTTGTAAACGATTGGATTTAATTTAAATTTTGTACATTTATCAAGGGTCGATTGCAAAACAATAATTTCATATTTTGAATTATGAAAAATAAAATTAAAACAAAAATTTTATTAAAAAAAAAATTGGTAAAATTTGAAATTGAAAATATGAAAAAAAAGTTTTATTTGCTTAAAATATTATAAAATTTATAATTTTTGAATAAAATTTTAAAATAAGAATTAAATATTTAATTTTAAATAAATCTTAAGAAAAAAAAATCGAAATTTTGAAATTACATAAAAAAATTGAATTTGAAAATTTAAAAAAAAAATTGATATTCTGAAATTTTGTAAAATTTGAAAGTAAAAAATCTTAAAAGACTTGTATAGTACAACTGTAAGTTGTACAGCGCAACATTAACTATGTCGAGCGCTAAATTTACATTCAATTTTGAATTCATGTAATCTAATACAATCCAATATAAACGCGTAGAGGGATGAATGTCAAGAGGGTGCTTCAAAGTGCCACGCCGCTGACTGCAGGGCGCCTGTGCAGGGTTGTGCAATAGATTATGGAGTTATTTATCTGGATCCTCGGTTGTTTGCTGTCGGACAGACTTATGTCCTTAAGTATCGTTTAAGTCCCAGAAGGTCACTAAATGGTATTCAAATAGAAGATCTTAATTGCTCAAAGCCAACAGGGAAAGTTTCATGTAATGGTGATGCGTTAGATCAAATGGAAAAGATACGTACACGAAAATGATATAAACTTACACTCATTGCCACGTGTAAGATATTCTAAAATCAAGGCTTTTGGTAACACTGTAGATATCGTTTTGACACTAAAAATTCAGAGAATAAAATACAGTTTAAACGACTAAAAAACACGCTTTAATAGCAAATGGAACTAAAAATTAGAAAATAATTTTTACTTATGAAGAATTTGTTAGGTACAGCAATAAAAAGTTCAACAATCAATCATGATTACATAACTCAAAATAAAATTAGAGTACAACTTAGTTATTAACAAAATAATTCATTTTATAGTGTGGGATGCAAAATTATATTTATTTTAATAATAACTCTACTTTTATAAATAGTTACCAATGAAATACTTAATTGTATCATTTGATATCAAGCACCATAAACTATTTTACTATAAATTGTATTATATTGCTAATAACTTAAAGTGTATTCTAATTTTATTTTAGTTAATTAATGACGATCGACAGTTGCTGAACTTTCTATTGCTGTAACAAGCTCTTCATAAGTAAAATTGATTTTCTACTTTTTAGTTCGGTGTGCCATTAAAGCATGTTTTTTAGTTTTCTTAGTTTTCTTAAACTATATTTTTGTATTTGAGATACATATTATTATTTTGGCCTTAATGACGTCGCTCGCGACCGAGGCCCTTAGAAGTGCGCGAGCGCTCACAGCCGGCCTAGGTCGGGCGCTTGCTTAGTAAATTACGATGTGTAAGTCTAACATAATTAAAATGAGGTAGCTTCATCAAATAACGTACGAAGTTGACACAATTTTCCCACTCCGTTCATTTTGTATTCGTCCTTGAAGGTAGATATTTTCATGTTTTTAGTATATAATTATTAACTTTAAAATCTTGTTAATACGTTAAGACTTAGGTATATTTTTATGCATAAACCTTCAACTTGGGCATATTTGCCCCCAGAAAACTCGAAAAAATAGTCCTTCAATTGACATGAAACTTTGTAACAGCATTGCGTTCAAATATAAGCGTGCTTTCTTATATATTTACTAGCGTTTGGACTCGATTTTATCCGCATATTTATACCATCAAAACGAATTACTACACCCGTTCCGAAAAATTCTTTTATATGTATACTGTTTTGAAAGTTAGATTTACTCCGGCTTGGTACAAGTACACGGAAGCCGCGACATATCGGTATCGAAATTGAAATCGAGCCGGGGCCGGGCGAGAAACCAGGTCGGGGTTGACCGCGAGATCGTACAGTGTGGAAGATGAAGGAACACACGGCGCATCCACGCGGGAGAAGTCGTGGGCGGAAAACCGCTGCCTATATAATAAAGTCTTGTATGAAGTTAATGAACGATGGATGTAGACATGACGTAATCGCAACTGCCCCAGTTCGGTTACCGCACACTGCTGGCCGGTGCCTACGCACAGTGTCGAATACAACGCGAGTGATTGGCGATATGCCACCGTCACCGCAGAGCGCGCTGCGGTGACGGTGACGTGCTGCGCCCGCGCGGACCCGGCGGCTAACTGCTCTATGACGACTAAGAGCCCAAGTAAGGGAATAGTAGCACACATAGCTGTAAATATCAAAATGGATGTTTGATGTAATGTATGAGATCGTTAAATTCCAATAACTTGCCACATCTAGGTGTTTTTCATAAAGATTTTTATATAATATATTTTATGTATTTGTCCCCGACTTTGTACACGTCTTGAACCGTACCCCACCTGCGCTTTTTCCGAATAACATAGCCTATATTTTATTTTCGTACTAGCATTTGACCCGGCTTCGTGCAAATCGGAACCGTGACCGGTAGCGGTATCGAAATCAAAAGAGAAGTAAGAGTGTAATAGTGACCCGGGACCAGGATCGAAATCGAGGACGGAATTGGCGTCAAATTTAAATGTGAGACCGAGATATCATCGAGAACAGTATCGGGACTAGAATTGAAGCAGGGACGAGACTGCCACCGACAGCAAGATCTGTCAATACAAAAGATGGAGAAGTATATTTTACGTGCTCGCGGACGAAGCCGTGGACGGGAAGCCGGAACGGCGTAAAGTTGGTGCTAAACGCGTTCGGAAGTCGCCGACGCCGTCGCGAGGGTCCGCGGGGTGGGGCGCGGGCGGGGGCGGGGGCGATCATTTTCGCCGCGGTCCGTTTAGCGCATCCGCCCCGCCGCGAATTAGTCACCGCGTTAATTCGTTATCTAATTCCGTGAAGCGATAGAGGATGTGCAGCCCGACCGGCGCAGACGGCGCCCGCGCGCCGGGCGGGGCCGATCGGCACATACATTGTATGAAACTTGACCAATTTATTTTTAGAGACGAGACGCGTAATGCACGTCCGTGGATATTAAAAAAAAAAGAGAGACGCTGTCGGTGTCGTATCTAGAAGTTTGGATTTACGAGTCCTTTAGGAATACTCACAATTAAATAGTTTTGTTATGACGTTACGAGCATAAACACTTTTTAGGCTTCTAATGCTAGTCTAACAATTTCGGTACATAACAAAAAAAAACTGCACAAGTACGAGTTTTTTTGTATTTTTTTTTCAAAACTTTGACAAAATTACATATATGTATTTGAGATCCTCACTGCAAGCTTTGTCATAGGATAAGTGACACTGTACAGTCTACAAATCACTTTTTTTATTTTATAATATGCCCTCAAGAGTGATCCCTTATTCAAAATTCATGTAGGCACATATTTACGTTGTAAGTCCGTGTCACAGAAATTGACGTGTACCAACATTTAAATTTAATTTAATTTATTCGCTATAAATGCGGAGAAAACTGGTTGTGACAGACGGACAGATAGACACGCGGGTGTTGCTATAAGGGTTTTGTTTTTGTATTTCATTCGGATATGGGGAACCCAAAAAAATACCCTACTTTGACTTCATCCTTTAATTTTTTATGACGACCCGTTCCAGTTTATCGCCAAGTTAATAGAACCATTGATTCGTGTGTTTAAATTAACCAGCTCAATTCTTATACATTTAGAACACATCAAGCCCAAACAGTGAAATCGTTAGTTATTTCCAATCATGGTACATATTACGAGGCATTATTAATTAATTTTTGTGTATAACTTTTTCAATATATGTAACGACAATTTTCTTAAATTAAGACAGAAATACAGTGCAATATATTTAATTACCTAAATATATTAACAAAATACATCATTATGTAAGTAAGTCAGGATAAGTTTCGCACGTCTGCAGGGACCTTATCGGCCATGTGCAACACAGCCCCATAAACGTGTTTTTATCCAATCGACTGACATGTTAACTTATTTCGAACATTGTTTGCTTAACTACTTCTAAATTTCTTCTTACTCTTTTCCTTAAACTTCTTCTTACTCTAACTAAATGTTCGTATATAGAGCGTCAACTTTAAGTCATTTCAGATGTTAATATGGCAACATATAAAAGTACTGTAAAAGGGCCTTCCACGTCCGCTTCGGACGCAGCGCGAGTACGACTTTGTGCCTGTAAAGTTCTGATTAAGTTTATAAAGTTAATTCTGTAAAGTTCTTACTTTAATTGTACATCAATATTACAAAATACTGCAAAAACTGCCTCATACATTTTTTCGGCCAAAATATGAATTAATTCTAAAGAAAGGCGACGGATGCCATCGAAGTGTTAATATACCTAAACATTTTTAAGAAAGTTTCTCTTGATTCTGTATAGCAATATAAATTCACGCTTATGTCCCAAAAGGGTTGGCAGAGACTACATATTTCCACATGGTACTATCTTTGCATACCTCTCTCGTTTCATGGACATCTATCAATCTTATCATGCGAGCTTGTCGGTGTCTTAAAATTTGGCCCTTCTCTAATACCCCACCGATACGGTCCGCGTAGGACTTCCTAGGGCGGCCCTTGCCGACCTGTTCACCACACACATCCGCTCTATAGATTTGTTTTGTCAGTCTACTTCCCTTCATCGTTTCCAGACGGCCAAACCATAGCAATATATCTTTTTCTACTCCAGTATGCATTTTCTTTTTTTAATCTACATTTAATTCTATATATAACATATGAAAATTATAAATTAAATCAATTTAGGCCCAGGATCGTTACAAACACAAAAATTTGTAATACCATTTCATAGTGCAAGATGATCTATAAACTTAAAAAAGGATGAAAGTCGGAAAGATTTGACTTCATTCAACTTCCCCGTGCCGCCACATCCCACCCACACTTGTCAGATTGTCCTATCTCAGATCTGGAAATTCTAGGAGTAGGCGAAGAAGCGTTTCCTCCGCTATTTAAAATTTATTTGTAAATTAAATTGAATTTCCCAGCTCGCATTCTATCTACAAGTCGACTTCAGATAAAAAAAAAAATTGACGTTTGTGTCTCGCATTGTATTGCGTTTGCAACTTGGATACTGCGACCCAGAGCTGCATATTTTTAAATGCAACCCTGTGAAACGAAAAGTTTTTAGATTGGCGATAAAAATTAAAACGACACGGCCGTTCGGAGGCAGAGGAGGGACGGTGTATATATGCTGCGCGGGCGACGGGTGTGGAGAGTAGAGTATAAACAAGTCGCGACAGTGGGTAAAGGGGTTTTATTTAAAGTCGAATGGACAAGACACTAGTGCTGGAATTGTTATCGCGACGCCGCGCGTGCGCATGTCCGGAACGGCCTCGTAGTTAGCGCGATCTGTAAGACATTAACTTAAATGCACATAGACGCTAGCCGACCAAGCGAGGGTGGCGGCAACCACTCGCGGCCAGGCGTTCATTTCGTTTTTCAACATTTCAGTAAAAATATCTATCTATTATCATGTCACGTGCACTTAATAATTACGTCATTGAGGTAATTTATTTATGGTTATTTTTCGATTTATATTCGGGATGGAGTTTGCGATTTCAAGTCTTTAATACTCGCTTTATACATAAAAGGGACATCTAAGCGAACTTAACAAAGTATTTAATAAAAAAAATGGCGCTGTTTAGTGATATATTTAGTTTTTTTTTTAAATGATTTGTAATTCACCATTTTATAAGTATTATATTCAATTTTAAGTAAATGAATATTTTTCTTAAGAAATTATTTTGTATTTCTCATTTAATTACAACCAAAGTTGTTGATTAATTTCACTGTCTCTATTATTTGATATGACATGACATAAAGCGAAAGGGACTCCTTACCAACCATGTATCCATAGCGTCTTTCGTTAATTTTTTAATTAAATGCATTGGTACGTTGTTAGATATAGTTATGACAATAGTTTTATGTTGAATAACCTGAGATTCCTGAAAAACCATTCAAGTTGTATATTGAAGTCGCTCGCACTCTGCCTGCATCAAACACCTAAATTATTTTATTGATTAGGCTGTCAGAATTTTAATTTATCCAATAACCGGTGCCTGGTAATGTTAAAAGTAATATTTTAATGGGTGGTAGCTTACCGTCCACCGTCTGCTACCCAGCTCATCTCTAATGCGAGTTTAACGCGTGCGCTATCTCTATACATCTATGCAGCATGAAACAAACAGGCTTACGTCGGTGATAATGGCGCGTTTAGTAAAATGGCGACATGTACAAATGAATATTTTAATAAAATTCCTAAAATTTTGTATTTTGAGGAATTTCATCAAGTCCTTGATTAAAAAAACATAGTGCGTGGAGTGCGTCCGCGCGGAAGAAGTGAAACTTCGTAATGTGGAAATGAAAATAGGAAGGGGTAGATATTGATTTTTAGTGAACTCACATTGTTTCTTTAAGACAAACCTTATTAACATCGCTTACAATTCACAATTGATCGCATCTTTTAATTATCATTTTTGAGTGGAGAAATATCCAAATCTATTAGAATATTGGACACTACTCGTTGCTAACGCTCGCGCTGGTTGTACCAGGTATACTACGCGCATGCGTTCGAGTGCCACGCATTTATTCTCGCTTTGTCCCTTTTTTATTCCCCCTCCCTAGGAGCGTTTAACGTTTAACGCAACCTTGTTGGAAGTCGCATTAGAAGTTTCACTTCAATGAATTATAAACATGTATTTTGAACGTCTTTACAATAGAATTCATGCACACAAAGAGCATATATAATTCTGTTATATTTGGAGTTCGCTCGGCCCTCGGGCGCAGCGCCGACGAGGTGAACTTACGGCCATCGTCACGGGCCGAGGGCTTAACTTAAAGGCACGGAGCGAGTGGCTTAATTTGACTTAAGCTAAACACTTATTGTAGTCGGAAACCGCAACACCAAAATTAACCGGGACGACCAATGAGATACCACGCTCTCGCCGAATACGGACGCGAACTAGCAACTTCAGCTGTTGGCTTCGTCCAGTGAATGAGAGTTCCGGTGGTCCATTGCCCTCCCCATCACGCCACCGTCGATCTCCCCTCCATCGATATTCTATCCTATCTCAAGAGGGCAGCGACACACCGGCGACTCCTATGCAGTAGCGAGTGTCTCTATGGGCGACGAGGATAATCAACTTTCTGGTGGCCCGCAATCTCTTTTGCCTATCGAACATGCTATTACAGAGGCTGACCCGGCTCGTCCCCGTCGAAGGGCAACGCCGTCGACAACTCGGACACCACTCGTCGTGTCACTTGCAATATTTAAGCAAAATATTTTAATATTCGTACTTCTATACATTCAGTTATGAGTTAAGTTTAAACCTGAAAACAATAATAAATTTCTGAAATAAAATTTGAAAAACGATCAAAATACGGATTTTAAAAGATAATTTGATTGTAATTTATTTGTATGTAAAATACAAATATTTTATTATGAATCAAAAACGTGATGAAGTGATTAGATATGGGATATTAATACCAAAAACTACTACTACTACACGAAAATAAAATTGATAAGCCAAAATAAAAACCCCGGAAAACGTAAAACCGGAACTAGTACACGTAACTCAATTATGGCCATCAATTAAACTGTAATATCTCTTAAGGAAAAAGAGTTTTTTAGCAATTTTTTTCCTAAAAATATAATTTTTAATATTATTTACGTCAATTCTTATATACCCATTGACAAGTTCATCTGCATAGGTATTCATTCAGGACAAAAGAGGCAAAAAAACTAATGTATACGTCGCTGTATTCAGCGCGATTCGTAGAATTTCGAAGTAGCTTCATTGTTGCCAATCATTATTTCTCAACAACCAATGTCACAATACGATATAGACCACAAAGCACTACATATATAGCATATTACGTCGTAAATGTATATTTTATATTTATACTGTTGTTATTGCAAATGCATTTATGCAACAGTTCCCGTGAAAAGTTATCACGTTCCCGCGACAACTCAAAGACGCCGAACAAAGCTCGGTTGCTCTGGTACTGTATGTTATATACGTATATTATATTACTGGTATTAATTATCTATGGATACATTTCCCTTTTAATTGTAAGAATTATTATTTTATGTAATGAGATATCCCGACAATACTTATTTGTATTTCAAAATCCAGGCGAGGCGACACAAGATTTATCACAGAAACGACACACGTCCGATGTGTCCGGCATCCATTTAAAAACTGACATTATTATTGGATTATATTATTCGTTTTGTGTCGCGATTCCTGTTTTTTTCCGAAGTGACTGTTCGCCTTGCGCACGCGCAGGGTTCGGTTCTGACGAAAAAAAATGCACTAACTAACAGGAGCATATAAAGATATTGATAATTAGGGACACGTCTCTTATTAAATACCTGGTTTTGGTTTTCAGTCATCCGATGGCCTTAAGTGTCGTTGAAGCGCAAAATCTGAAAAAAAAAAATAGCTTTGTTACAATTATCACTACAAACACTTACAATGAGAGTAAAGAGACTTCGAAATAAACACATCACGATTTACATAGACAATTAATAGTTAATAAATGTTTGTGTAAATAGAAGTGATTCATATAAAAAAAATATTTGAATATCGGATGCGGTATTGTCGTTTTAAAAATCAACTCATCCATTCGTCCGTCCATCTTCGTCGCTCTCGTAACAAACAATTCGAAATCCATGTACGTGAACCGAGTAGATTTCGCACAAACACAAAAATCACTGGCAAAACACTACTTATTTCAAACACATTACTTTTCCTATGAATTGACTGTATAAGAAAACAAATTCTTGACACTGTTTATATTGAGGGCTTCTAAATATATTTAAAAGCCTATAGAATAGTAGAGTCGCGTTGACATCTCAGCGTGAACGGCGGTGATTGGGTGGCTAAGACGAGCGCCTCCTAGCCACGAGGTACCGCGTTCGATGCCGAGCTTTCGACTTAAGTAAAATCAACCATTCGCTCGTGCCCCGGACGGCGCTGACAGAGAGTAGTTTTAAAAATTCTGGGACACCCGCTCCAGGAATTTCTCCAGAGCAGGTCTCAGGGTTTAAATATTATGTGGCTAAGACACATCCGGTTATTCTGCAAGAGGAAGTAGTGAGCTTATTAGGTAATAGGTTGATTCAGAGGATAATTTTCATTTTCATGTACCCGATCTAAGAAGTCATAACCACGTCACAAACGAAGCCCCGCGTCACTATCGTGTAGTGATTTTATTTAACGGGATCGCTATTTTGCGTGCCGTTGGAGGAAGTAACAACCGATTTATCCGACTTCAGAAAGTGAGGTTACCATCTGTAAGTTAAAGCGTTCACTTTAAAAGCTGTAGTTTATCATATTATTTTATGTTGCGTATAAAATTATTACCATAGAACGTAACTGTCTCGCGTTAGGAGATGGCAATCAAATTTAAGTTCTTTAATTCGGATTTATCTATTAATTAAACTACATAAAGTCATTAAATTTTGATATTGATTATTTGTAAAACGCTGCTCAATTTTTTTTTTATTTTAATTTGCTATAAAAATAATACTAAGTTCTTGAAGTTAAGCTTAAGCTTATACCAAATCTTCAAAGCTACCAAAGGTTATTTTTGGTATAGTCAGTTATGCTCTGTGGTTGTGTTCATTGTCGAGATAGACCGAGTTTGAGATGAAATCAATAATATTTTAATAGGTATGCATGCATTTGCATAAAATGCATTTGCAATATAAACAATACAGATCAAATTGAATTAATGGCGTTTTAACCCTTTAAAGTCATTTTCATATAAAGAGCAGTGTAAATGATAACGTTGGTTATTTTATATATTTAGGGCCGACGTACGTAAACGAAAAATAGAATTAAAGATGTGGTTTTACGAGTTATTCTTGAACCCTAATTCCCTTCGAGAAATCACAGAATTCGTATTTCCCTTCAAATGAGCAACTTTAGGAGATTGACGAGTTTTCCTTCCATCACCTTTGACAATTTATTTTTAAATCATCTCCGTAACGTAATTCACTAAGCAATAATGTTAGCTTGAATAAATAAAACAATTGCAAAAAAGCTGCATCGAACGGTCGATCGAACCACATATCTAATAAATTCTAAATTATGGATACTGTCAACTCAATTTTATGGCAATAAATATGGTGATTATGATTATGAGGCGTATTAACTATCTCTCAAAAGATAAATCGTATTTTTAGTCTCATCCAAAATATACATTTATATGCATTTCATACATTGTTTGGTATTTACATATACTATACAAATATATATATATATATATCTAACATAAAATACATGCATTAATACATGCACTTATGTCGTCGGTATGAATATACCGTAGTGAGAAATTAGTAACCTCCAGCCAGACAAAACCCCGCTCTACAAATAGTGCGCAATAAGTTTTTTTTTTGAGAACCAAATAAATTGAACGTTGTTGCTGGCACAATAGTATGATTTAGTTCATAATCAACTTCGAAAACTAGAAGGGTGATTTCATGGCACAAGGTTGATATTAGACATGTAATTTGTTTTAACCCACTCCAAAAATTAATACCTAACATCCCCACTCAGACAAAGTCACGCCATACAAGTAAATGACATTTTTTTTTAACCGACTTCACTCAACTATAATATATATCAAAAACGACCAAATCTTCGCTAGAGTTATTATCTTGCTTTGTGTTGTTGTACCCCACGGAAAGATCTTTTGTGAGCTATTAAATGACATGTTTATCGTATTTTTATTTTTTTTTTAATCTTTAAGCTTACGCCCGCTTCTCAGAGGCGTAGGCAGAGATCGCGGATTACGCTCTTTACGTGTTTATTATTTTTATCTTTATTAATTACGCTTACTTTACAACATCCAATCGGCATTTAACGACACCGACTCGGACGAAGTTACTCACTACAACTAGTATAGCTACATGCCCGAACGAATCTTGGCAGTTTTTTTTTTCGCCAATAATATTCAGTTGGAACCAGTCAGACGGCTGCCGGATTACGCGGCGCGGCGGTTTGCGCGCGCGCGCCGCTGTGTGCGCCGTCTGGCGCGCGTGCCCACTGCCCCACGACATGTTCACGTATCCCAATATCGTATAAGGTCGAAATTATTAGTCCATGTATAAAATAACACAGTACTAGCTTATGAATCTTATCAATCGAGCATTGTGAATATTCATTAATGAATAAATCAATAATAACATTTAAATTATAAGATACTACTGAGTCAACGAAACCAAATTATAATTTAATTCTAGGAATAGAATAAGTGTACACTAAAGTAATTTATTGATATCTATCAACATCTAGTACAAAATGAAATTGTGAAGTCTCTATTCTCACTAGCAAGTTCAAACGGCATTTTGCGCATTAAAATTTGTAAAACAGGAACATCAACAATTTACAATAAATAAAATTAGAATACTGCAACAGCAGGTCAGGAGTGATGAAAGTATGAATGTGACTTGAAAGTATGGAAAAGTACGAAGAAGAAAGTATAAAGTTGACCATGAAAGTACGAAGACTAGAAGAGTTTTTTCAGTTTCGATTTCTGGTCTAATGTAATGAAACGTGGTCGAACAGAAACATGTAGACTGATCTCCTTAAGTCATAATGAAATATAAATGACGTCTTCGAAGTGCAGGCGTGGCTGTCATGTTAACATCAGATAATCGTAAATGGTTTTATGTACGAAATTGATTAAGAAACAATCAATAAAGATTATTTCAAAAGTATAGTTATAAATTATAAAACAGTTTAAACAGTGCATGCAATTTTTTTTTTATTTAAAAAATCTTTCAATTCTACCCACAAGAATCGTGCTTTAATATAACGTCACACCATCATGTATTCATTATTGTCACCATCTGTTGATTGCAAGCAGATAGCTTGTAATCAACAGATGGTGACACACACTATGTTAGCACGCATAACAAATGTAAAATAAGTAGATCTCAACTACGTATAAAAAAGCTATTTTGTGAGTGTGAGCCCATACGAATGTAAGTGTAACGTAACACAAAATGTAATTAGAACACATAATTATTCATCTTTTAACGCAGTAAAAAGTTATTTATAAGTTAAGTTAAGATATAATGATTTTTGCTATATAGACATGTTTAATTGGCGTAAGCGCAAAAAGATTAATATTGAATTATTACATTTTTTTAACCCCCGACGCAAAAAGAGGGGTGTTATAAGTTTAACTGTCTGTGGCACCGTAGCGCTGAAACGGGTATCTACATCGGGTAGATGCGGTTTTTTTTTTAATTTCAAAACAGGTTGGCTAACGATGGTTCTTATATTAAGTCATTCCAAAGAATCTTTTCAAATAAAATAATTTTATATTGTAATGTAGTATAATATTAATGTATATTTTTCTTTGTACATTTAATATATTATTAATATTAATTCAAATGCATTAATGTTTAATTAATTTAGTGCTTCCTTGCAATTGTGATTATTTGATAAAGTACAGGTATTTTGTAATTTTATGTACCTACTTACATGAATTCATAAACTAATTCAATTATGTACTTATTATACAATCGCCTCATAAAAACATTTATCAAATTCATTGCTGTGAACAAATAATAATAATATAGATTCTCATACTATTTTTCCTCCTTCAATAATTCTATTTTATAATGCAAATATTAAAGATTAAGGAATATTCCATATTTATTTAATGAAATAATAGAAAAAAGTTCATATCAACAGACAGAAAATAAGATTTAACACGAAGAAAAATTTTGCTTATTAAATATTATCATACACTGACATAAATTGACATTAATAATCTTGTAATTTCAAAGCTTAAAAATATGAAACACGGTGTAATAAATTTAAATAGCGTCCCTTCTTATTAGGTTGTACAAAGACTTCTAATAAGTGACAAACCTTATTAGACTTGAGATGTTTACTAAACAGATCCAATTTATTTATCTTTTTTTGTAAGGGTCAAACACCCACTTGTCTTCCGATAAATGTTGCCCGTCCATTGGTCCTCAAACACTAACACTAGCCAATCACATGATAGATGTGTAATTTCCTTTTTTTTTTTTTTGTGACTGATAAAATAAGGGTGCATCGACAGTAGGTACTTATTCATAGTAATTTATCGATTTTACTTAGTTCGGTATTTTGAAGTTGATAATAATACTAGTTAAGTAGATGTGAATTATAACATACAATCTCAGTTCAATTATTGTGAGACCGTTAAATGTTTAGTTATAGCTGCAAAACCAATTCAAATTCACAATCATCGTTTATTGTATAAGATTCTAGCTAAGCAACAGTTAATGAAAATTTAGAAATAGTTTAAATTTTTACTAAACTTACATTTATAAGATTAGTAAAATTTTGTTTTATTATTTAATAGACTTACATTGCGTGCCGTGGGTTGCAGTTAGTGTCGTATTGTACTCATCGTGTCAAAGAATACAGATAAGAAATCCCAAAAATTACATCTTAATTCAATGTGTATATAAATAAGACGTACGAGCATTGATAACATGGACGGAAATCAGAACATTTATAATAGATAAACCATGCAAATTATAATACACATATTTAAGGAAGGAACGTTTTTCTTATCTTTGACATGTGAAGTTGGTTGTAAAATCTACTACTTAAAAAAAAGAATAATCAATTAAAAATAATGTTTATTAATTACGATAATTTAGAACAATTAACTGTACTGCGATACATATACATGTATACATATAATGAAAGACTAAAACCCGGTGTGTCTGTATATTAAAAGTATGTATGAAGAAGGGAGAGAGGACAATAAGAAAAAGGTAATATGAGAGAAAACAACAATTTTTAATTTTTTTTGTCTGTCTGTCTGTCTGTTCACGCACATTTCTGATATTACTGGACGGGTTTTCATGCAGTTTTCACTGATAGATATAGCTAGGCTTGTACCAGAATATGGATGTTATTTCATCTAAATTGTATGTCAGAAAGAAATTTATTCTCTAATAGGAGTAGTGAGGCTGTAATAAGTATGAAAATTCTTCGACATATAGAAAACTACAATATTCCAGACCAATTTAGTTCATATTTAATTTTTATACTAGCGTTTGACCCGGCATTGTACAAATTAGAACCTTGAGTGGAGTGGTGTCGGAATTGAAAGTGGTACAGGAACGGGAATCGAGATTTAGGACCGAGGTGTAAATCGAGAGTAGGGCCGGTACCAAAATTGAAAGCGGGAACGACAATGGGATTGACAGCGAGGTCTTTCCCCATAAAAAATGAAGGAACACACTGCATCTTTACGTGAACCAAGCCGCATGCAAATAGCTAGTATTATATAAGTATCTACGAATCAATAAGCTATGCACGGATAGATATAAAAATCATGATACAAAATAAATTTTGTTCAAATAAATTTATATACGTGTATTTCAAGAAATAAACTGAGATACACACGAATGGCTGAATTTCTAGATATTTTTAAATAAAATATTTTATTTAACATGTGATGAGATATATCACACAAAATCAAATAATGTAGAAAATAAATAAATAAAAACATATAATTTAAAAAATTTCTTTCTGCATTGGCTATACCTGTTATTTGGTACGCGTGGATTATATTTTTTAGTATCGACTCACTTTTCACGAGTCAGTTGTGACAAATCAAATCTAAATGTTGCTCTAAGCAACACTCAAGTTTGCTCTAAGCAACATTAAAGTTTGCTCCAAGCAACACTCAAATTACTTGTGAAAACCACATCTAGTAGTTTTGCAGATGATTTTGAACGGAGAAACAAAAAAACAAATTAAGAATAGTCATATTACATGATGGTATACTTTTTCGCCAAATATGACCCATGATCAGTTTCGGAGTATATTTTCAATGTATAAACGCGATGGTACTCACTGCAGTTTTATTACGTGTATAGATTGGATGATGCGCCAAAATCAGAAAAATAATAATTGCTAACAAAATTTTGAATAAAGTATTAGTTAAAAGTTTCTTCAGATGCATAACTAATTTTTTTAAATATTTTTATTTCGTGTTTCTCGGCAGTATCGATCACCTGGACTTCAACCCCCCGATATTTATGTAGAAAGCTAAGACTTCACGCGCCAAAGCATGGAGAGGGTATCGCTATAATGTTGGCAGGATGACGCTGCAGGTGCTATCATAAATCTTATTTAAATCTGATGCTGCGAACATTAACCAAGAATAACCAACAAACGTACGTCGTTATCAGCAACGTTCAGACACCTTTAAGTAAAATAAAAGAAACTAAGTTAATGTTTTATCTTAATTTTGTATACGGCTTGTTGATAATATCGCAACTATCGTTGCAAGTCGCTATAAGATCTTTAAGTGCATTGATAGCGTGCCATATTATCCCGTTATGTGCATGCGCATTAGGTATGTTCGTGCTTGCAACGAGATTCTTCAAACAGTGTAATAACAATAATTTTTGACGTGATAACGTCTTACAAATCGATGAACGCCGGCTGCACGCACGAAAAAGCATGACTCATTGTCGCGTTCCGTCCGAGCCGAGCGTGCGAGCGAGAGCGCGGAACGAGTGATAGAGGCGTCCCAAGCGTTCGGCTCGAGACGCATCTATCTCTCTTCCACTCTATAGGTCGATGGAGTGAAAGAGAGATACAAAATAATGATAAATCAATGATAATAATCCAATTCACTTCATAAAACTATGCAATTTTTCATCAATGTATTTTTATGACGTTATCACGTAAAATTTTCGTCCGTAAACCGATTTTACACACAACCAATTTTTTTATTATTTTCTTATACAGTATACAAATTATTTAAATATTTAAATCTAATTAATAATCGAAGTATCTACAGTGTTTTAATACGTACATATTTGTTATACGCACATAGCATATTTAATAGATGTATACGAAAAGGCGTCGTACCGTCCCCGCGGTGCGAGCCGCCGTGGCGCAACGGAAACGGGCGCCGCTCGCAAAAGCCAATGACACGGAACCGAGGTGGTCGCTCCCAGGTTCTGTTCCCGAGGAGGCGGCACACACCGGCGCAGCTTCCGACGGAGCCCGCGCGCCGGCGCGAGCGACCGCGAGGAGCCGCTCGACGGAGAAAGACTGGCCGCGGATATGCTTTCGCGAGCGCCGTTCAATTAACGCTGTAAATTATTGTACGTGCGCACGCGCCGGGAGGGAAGACGCCGACTGTTAAGTCACTTCGGTACTGCGTCTGAGCGGCGGTCGCTTTGTTAATCAATTTTTTGGTATTCGATTCGACAAACGTTACAGTTTTGTTGATAAATATTTTTTTTTAGATTTGGTCATCATTGTTATCGCCCATGTTGTTAAAATAATATAGACATATTTGTGTTTTGAAATGAGAAATGAGTAGATGTCAGATTTAAAAATTTTGGAAAATTTTGTTAATTTTTAACATTATTAACTTATTCAGGCAATTGTAACGTGTCAAAAATAAAATACGAACAACATATGTATTTTTGAAATGATTAAATGAACTATAAAAAATTTTAACACATAATTAAAGCATTACACATAGTTAATGTCTATATTTGTATCATTAGTTGATTTTTATGATTGTTGGTTTTACATTAAATTTCGCCATTGTACTACAATTAACTGAAAAAGTTAAAAATTTAAAGATATGACATCTACTTATTTCCTGGTCCAAGGTTCACAATAATCCCTTAATAATTGTTAGAATATTCACACAGTACCATACATAGTTATCGTACTTATGCGATCGTGCATAAATACTGTAGGAAATAATTACTAAGCAAAGTGCAGCGCAGCGGGTTAAAACTCTATTTCGGTAACTGCACAATATATTTTTGGAGCAACGCTACACTGCGGTCTGGCTTACTTAAAATTGTCTTGTACTCAAACATGCCCCTACAAAATGCTGATAACGTAAAAAATTGATTGTACGAAGGACGAGCCTGAATATATCTAGATATGGGTATTCAAATGCCTAACATCAAAATCGAATCAGAATCTAATTGTTTCCTTTAATTTCCCACATATGCATAAAAAAAATAATAAAAAGATTATGAGAGACAAGGTCGAATAATTCGAGACGCGTGTTCTTGAGGTAATTTTACCTTTCGCCGATATTATAACGTAATTTCTTTCTAGTAAATACAGTTGAATTTGAATAGTGCTCTGTTTTTGGAAATTATGAAATAAAAATGCATGGGTGCAGACGAGAAAAAGGCCCATTGCTCATTCTGGGGTTCCGTGGCGGTAAATTTTTAGGGGAACGCGAAAACGCCACGCAGCACACCTAATGCAGCGGGAGGCGCGGCGGCTGACCGGCTTAGCGTCTGCTCCCGGTTTCGCTCACGCCGGTGCCTCCATCTGGCGCGCGGCAAACGGCACGACCGCGCCGTATCGACTACCCGTAGTATGATGAGGTTACGTATATAGTATTTTTTTTTGGGTTTGCACTAAATCACACCTAGAGTCGCATATAAAAAACTACATGAAACGGTATTCGTATGTACTAGTTTTTTTCGTGCTATTTAATTTTTCAGAACGCTTCGTTACGTCCGCCGAGAGTAAAATGTTACTACGAGACAAAGCGTCGACGCCGTTGAGCCGCTCAGCGGGCAGACGTCGCGCGAGTTCACTCGGGTGACCGAGTCTCTATAAAAAATCAATGCACGTCATCAGCTGTATCAAATGACGACACTAAATTATTATTAGTTTCGCAACTAAATGATTTAATGCGGCAGATTGTGAAACAAAATCTGCCGCATTTTTGCCGCGGTCGACCCTATAGGGGCTTACGCGCCGGCTAAATTCGTCCAGAAATTTAAGATGGAAATCTAAGTTTTGATGATAATACACCGTATTCACGTTACATACGAATCCACAGTCAGTTGAATGTCTTCGTTCTGTCGAACACCAAAAAAATGCTACTGACGCGACGAGCGTATTTATTTCATTTCTAAACAAGTACGGATCTTAAAGATTTCAGCGATACTAAGCGTATATGCATCAGCAACACTTTGCTCAAAACCATTTTTTTTTAATAAAAGCTAAGATTTGTGAAAAGCTCATGATCGTTTCAAGGTGATTTAGGGTAAGACGAATAAAAGCCGTTTTTCCCATGATTCATGCACTTTATTAAGGCTCACTTTTCTGGTGAATAAAGACCTTTCTTTATAGTCACGCTTTCGTGGGACCCTGTAGGCCTTTCTTCGCTGTGCACACGTCTCTGTCAAATACAACTATAAGTGTCATAAAACTTTATCTATCTATCTATACATATATACACACAACATACATTCATACATACATACGTGCATATGTATATACATATATATATGTTTACTTATTAGGTCGGAGAAAAAGTTTCTTCGTATTATATAATTAAGAAGTTGCAGTAAAATCTCTGTACGGTTTGTATCTGTCTAGTTTTGATACCATTAAATAGATGACATTTTAAAAAAGTAAAAACGGTGTCCCGTCATTTTTCTATTGCTTTCTGTACAATAAAATGAGTGATTGTGTGAAAAAGAAGTTCGATGTATTTTAAAGTTTTATTACAAAAGAGGGAAAAATGCAACACAAGCCGCCAAAAAAATTTGTGGTTTTTCTAAACCTAATGCAGCGTCGACAAGAGTAGCACAAAACTGGTTCAAGCGTTTTCATCCGGTAATTTTGATGTCGAAGATGAGACTCGTTCTAGTCGACCTGTTACGGATTAAGTCAATGTCATTTTGGAAAAAATATAGCACGATCAGCAATTCTCACGACAGCCGAAGAGCTGGGAATTGACTACAAAACAATTTTGACCCATTTGAAAAAAAGTGGACATACAAAAAATACGATACTTGTGCCCCACACGAGCTCACTGAAAGAAATCTAATGAACCGTGTATTCATTTGCGATTCTTTATTGAAACGTGATGACACCGAACCATTTTCGAAAAAACAGATCACTCGTGATGAAAAATGGAATACCTACGACAAAAACGTGCAAAAAAGATCATGGTCAAAAGGCAAGGTAGCTCTACAGACTAGCGAAACCCGGATTAACTCGCAATAAGTTGATGCTATGTGTATGGTGGGATTGGAAGGGCATTATTCATTATGAATTTTTATCTCCAGGCAAAACCATCAATTCGGATCTCTACTGCTAACAGTTGATGAGACTCAAACAAGAAGTAGAGAAACAACGGCCGGGATTGATCAACCGAAAGGGTGGGGTTTTTCACCATGATTACGCCAGACCACACACATATTTAGCCAGTCATCAAATATTTAGAGTGTTTGGTTGGGAAGTGCTAAGACGATCACAATACAGCCCTCACCTTGCATCCTCAGATTTATTTGATCATTTGTTTCAGGGTCTTAAGAATTCTTTAGGTAGTGTTCAGTTAATATCAAGAAAGGACCGTTTAAATAACTTGTCGAAATTTTTTGATGAGAAATCTCAAAATTTTTACGGCAATAGGATTTTATGACTACCTGCAAAATAGCAACAAATTGTTGAAGAAAATAGTATATATACATACATACATATATATATATATATATATATATATATATATATATATATATATATATATATATATCTAAATCATTTACAAATGTAAATAAAATATGATGAAAAATTATCTTGAATTTGTACATCAAGTACAAAAAAAAAAATTGTCCCCGACTCTATTTATATCTTTGTTATCGTTAAACTCCAATACCGTTAGATCGATCACTACCAAAATTGGCGAGTATATGTATTCTTTTGTGAATAAGGTTCTTGCACTATCCTTTTTGTTTTAATTCGACACCAAGTAGCGCTGCAGCATACCAACTTCTGTATATGTACAAAAATTAATTTTCGTATACATGTATAGATTATAAGTACTATTTATATATTATATGGATAACAGTTACGGTCTGTTACATAAAAAAGAAATTTATTGTACTATTGAAAATATGGATAAATTCCATTCATTTATATATACATGATATAGATTGACAACACAACGTCTGCCGAGTCTAGATGATAACTTTATATATATGCAATAAATTCTTAAGGTATGCATATAAAGTAAACAAATATTTGGAGAGAAATGAGGAAAAATAAAAAACCATAATCGGGCTAATGATTTTTTTTTTATTAATGGTGAATAATTTAAAAACCGTAACGTTAAAAGTATTGTGTGTGATTAAAAAATGTAACTTTGTGGAAGAAAAAGCAATAGATTTTTGACTATCCATTTTCATCTTTCTGTTTGTTATTTAATTTCATCACCGGCTGACTTCGCGATGAAAAAAAGGCGTTTTCACGCTCATAATAAATTACTGCATTTAAACCGACACGCTTTTATCAGCACATTATATGAAAAAAAAATAGTAGGTTTCGGGCGGAAATGAGACAGCCGCGCGCAGGCGGCGGTGGAGCGGCCACGTGACCGCCAACACTTAGACCGGTATTCGAATGAGGTTAGTTGTGAATTCACAAGTGACGGCATACGTTCAAAATCAACATTATTTGTGTGAAAAACAAATCAATACTACTTAATACCGGCGAGGGTTGCGGCGCCACTGTACTGCGTATTCGATACCCGATTCAGTAACAAATAGCTGAGTTTTTCGTGTGATTTATGTATTCAATTTGTTAGGATTACTTTAGACCACAGAGCTCGTACATAGTCTAAGGCTAAGTAATAGAGGATTGACTTGATGAACGATGACCCTTAGGACCCTTAGAGTTAGAGGCTTGATGCTGCACCACGCCGACGCGCGCCCTCTCGCCGCCGCGCCCGCCGTCGACTCTGAGGGGACATGACGCGGTGGTCTCAGAGCGTCCGCCTCACTCGCCAGATCTCGCCATGTGCGACTTTTGGTCGTTTTAATTATAATAGTATTAAAAAATATATTAAATGTTTAAAAAAAAATATTGCGGTCGCCGTTTTACATCTGAGGAAGAGATCGACTTCGCTATTAATGAATAATTTAACTATATTTCTGTAAATGAGTGGCGTGATGCTTTCCTTGTGTGGGAAATTCGTCAATACGAGCCTATTGATGCTTCATAGTTTCATGTATCTCAATAATTTTGGAGTGACCTTCGTATTTAGTATTTTTTATAATTCGCTATTTTATGTCTCATTTTTAATAAATAAATATTTTTATTATAATAACAAGTGAAATTTTATTTCTCTATCCATCTCTGTGACGTAATGTTTGAAATTGGTTTGCACAAACTTCTTGATAATTAAAATTTTAAATTTTGCAAATATACTAATATTATATGATAATACAATAATTTAGTACCACGCAGCTGATCTCATCATGGACCAAAAACGTAGTTAATTGTGGAACTCTTCACTAGCTAGTGATTAACCCTCGAGTTTGGGCTCGTTTAGTTCATATGGACGAATCCAATACGTTGTGCAATGACCGAATGAGTTTAGCCTCAATTACGCTATTTCTTCAATAGCGGTCGCGCTCACTGGGATTGCTATTCCCACTGAGTATCTTAAAATAAAAATCAGTAATGTGTTCCGCTGATTTCAAAATTTAAAAAAAATTAAAAATGGAAAACAGTTTTTAAAAAATTGGTAAAAAAAACGCTCCTTAGTGAACCAAAAAGAAAAAAAAAACAATTCCTAAATTAAAATTGATTGACGTTATAACGATAAAAGACGCGAGGTGCCCGACAGATACAATTTGATTCTAGTCAATGTTTTATGACCTACCCCTTTCCAAATACCTAGCGATAATCAGAAGTAATTTATCAGATAATCAAGATTTAGTTAAGTATGTATAAATAACCTGCGATAAGTGTACACTGTTAATTTTTTTTTTTGAAATTACAATTGTTTTACTAAATAAAACATGCTTAAAATTGCAAATCAACTTGTATTAATACTAAATATAGTACAATTTGAGTAATTTTTTAAGGCGTACGGAAATAATGACTTGTTATTTTAGAATATTTTTGTAGTATTGTAATTTTTCCAAATTTTGATAATTTTCTAATGAAAAGTTTGTAATTTCATTTGCAATCTATTTTTTTAAGTTTACAAATTGTTATAACTCAAGTCAACATAAAGTCATTAAAAATCTACAGGCATTTTTATTATTTTTAAAATATCAATTTAAAAATTACTTTTATTCATTGCAATTGTACCAAAAGTTTTTATTTTTCTGACAGGTATTACAATTTTTTTGAACCGTTGGCTAATTACAAATAGAAAGGTTACACAATTTATGAAATCTGTTTACAATTAAATCTTCAATCATTTGTTTCTGCAAAGTTACAAAAAAAATAATGGGATTGAAATTAAATTATTGTCATTAATTAAAATGGTACAAATATGTTTTAATTTTTTTTTAATTTTTTAAATTTAATTGCATAGTAAATTTACAACGCATACTAAAATTACAAAACATTTTTAAAACAAATTAATTAAAAATTACAATATTTATATTGTAATATTGCAAAACAAATTTCCGATAGACATTTAGTGAAATATAAGAAATGTTTTGCAATTTTCCTAAATTGAATTGGAATAAGTGGTATTGTAAATTTTAATTTACAACACAACTTATTGTGTTGTAAATTAAACTTACCTAAATTAAACCATAAACCCAATTTTAATATTGTTTGATCGTTGTGCATTAAAAGTTCTAATTATTTTTTTGTAAGTTTAATATAAAAGTTTTTGCCAATGCATTTGATCGTAACGTTCCTCTGCGTAGTGCAGGAAGATTTTCCCTCGACTATTCATTGAGTGAAATAATTACAAAACTTTTTAGAAAAATTTTGCTGCTTTTTTTTTGTAAAAAAGCTATTTTGAGTATGGTGATGCGATGCGTTTATGTGTACAGTTATCGCAGTGACTATAAAACATGTCGAAAAATCAAAATACGAATATTTTAATTAATTTAATATATGTATAACTTATAGCAGTCATAAACGTCGCAGACAGTCCCTACATGTAATAAAAAAAAAAATAGGGAGAAAAAACCTGTGCGTTGAAGATATTTGAGAAAAATTACTCAGGCTCTATTGGAAATGTTGACAATATATTTGAATGTTTTTAGGATTTTTGTCTGTCTGCCTGTGAATTTGTTTACGAATTCCGAGAAAAATTTTGAAGAGAATTTAATAAAATTTGATATGGTAATAGTTTATATCCTAGAATTATATTTGAGTTAATTTTTAATACTAATTCACTGCTATTATTTATTTCTTATGTGTATATATATATATCAGTCGATATAAGAGATGTAGAAATTCATACTATGTCCACACAGATGGAGCTGCGGACGAAACTTAGTCAATAATAAGTTCAAAAAACAATACATCATGACGTCATATGACATCATTACATACGTACACATGAAAAAAATCTAATACAAAAAAGAGCAATTAAAGTCAATAGCGGCGGGATTTTTTGGGTAATGTCAGTGTCACCCTGGTAACACTTTTTACGCCTTTCGGACATCAACTTCATTCATAGACAAGAGAGAAGGTTTATTTAAGGCCGCGTCCAAACCGCTGCCGAGAACGTGCACGCCGTTACGTTATACGAGTTAATATATGTTTATTCTTATGACTTTTAAATTTTAATTTTAATTTAATATTGGCGAGAACTGGGTACTTGCATGTGTACGTTTCTTGTTGTCCTAGTTGACAAAGCTATTTTATACATAAAAAAAAAAATTCACTTTCGTATACATTGAGCTTTTAAAGATACAATCAAGTTTTTAATAATACCTTTAAAAGATATCAGACAAATTGTTGTCATAACAAATGAATTTAAAAATAAATTTCGAACAAAATGGGTAGGTTGTACTACACGACATATAAATATTTTAATACATTTTCATGCAATTATCAAAAACATTTTTGCTCATTTATATAGATAAATAATAAATAATAGACGCTATATGACCCGTGCCTACACGAAAGCACTGAAAAATGTTGAGTGAGCTGTTATTACACACACACTATAGGAATATTCCATAAAAAACTAATTACTATCTTCACGTACTCTAACAACTCAGTGATGAAGGTTTAAATAGCTTGTCACGAGCTACGCGCACAATCACCTGTGTTCCTCCGCGCATTTCAGGCGTTTTGAGTGTGATATTGGCATTTCAGGCAAAGAAACGGTTTTCCGATTAGACTATTTCTTTGTGCATGTATACATGTAATAGTTCGGTGGGCGGTTCTGATGGATGGATTTTGAACTGAAATTTTGAATTTGAATTTTTTGACGAAAAGCCACGAATGTTTGATGAAAAGGGGCCAGGATCAGAATCAAGTGTAACTGGGATGAAAACGAGAGTCGAAAACGAGACCGGGATTGAAATTGACATCGATCGATACTAAAGAAGAAAAACTCATTCTACGTCCATGTTCGTGCAGCTGCGCCAACATTAACTATACGGCCAAGTCACCTACTAAAAAATACAGAACAACATCTGCTGGGCCAGCTAGTATTTTATATACCTTTCATATTTGTTTTAATAAGTAATTTGGTTTTATAGAATGTCGTGTCCATGCGTCGACGCAACTAAAGCGTTGTAAGATGCAAATTCAAATTATCTTTATTTGATAGGTCATTAAATACGCTTAAAATATGTCACAATTTTTTGCGAATTTACTCTTTACCACTCATTTGGATGGCAGTATTCAAGAAAATTGAGGTAGAAAATTAGGGGTAGCTCTTTTCTAATAACCAAAAAAAACACAAAATTATTACTGAATTAGTAATCCCGGTAAAAAGTAGAGCTGGTTATGCCCGTAATATTTATCTTCTAAATATTCGAAATTGTATGATACTCTTTTTTTTATATAAGGGTAATATTTATATAAGGGTAAATCTTGTGTATCTACGAACATCTCATTGAACATGCGCACGCAGAACCCCTTAAACCACTTCTCGACTTTACGCAGTCGGCTAATGCGTAATCATACTTTACTTTTATTTCTGATACTAATTTTACGTTGACCATTATTTCTCATAAACATTATTCACGCACAAATGAAAATGCTTAGGATTAAGATTATAATTTCTTCAAATTTACTCTTAAGAGATGAACGAGGTCCGAGCTCGTAAATCGCGCCAAAGGCTCGCTTCTGCAGTACGAAAACTTTATAAGTCTCCGCGGCATCTCCCCAGGGTTCGATGCAGTGTGGCATCACGCTATTAAAACAGACGAAATAAACTAATCTAGCAGTTTCGATGTGTAATAAATTCCGTATTTTTCTAACTGCCCAGGCGGTATGACTGGGGTCATGCCAACGTTCAGGCGTCACGCTATCAGCGGGCCTAGCGTGACGGTCTAGGCGAGAGTCTCTCTATAGGGCTATCCTTGTCGCGCCTATCTAAGGAGCGAAAGGGACGGTCCTATAATATAGAGACTCCTATCTATGACGTCACGCTAAGCCCGTAGGTAAACAAATTCCGACCGATTGACCTTCATATGACTTTTTAACTGAATGCAGTTGGCGGAAGCCCCGATCTAGCACTTAGCGCGCGGGACATCGCACGGTTCTTCCCCGGGAACTGATTACATCGACTGCACACAACCGTTACCTAAACCGAACCATAGACGACACAACACACGCACAGCCTATTCTGCCATCGATAAATGGTGGTTTTATAATTGAACTATATGTACCCGCGGCTCCACTCCCGTGGACTGTAGAACTTTTGGTTTTATTATTGTATACATAAAGGAAAAAAATATTTGAGTATGTTAATATTAAAATAAATAAAAATAAGACAACTGTTTTTAATTTAATTATAATACTTGGTGTATTTAAGTATTTGGTGAATATTATTGTTTACCGACTTGATAACATATTTTATTTGTATCAGGGTCCACGTTTTTCTAATAGGCGCCAGTACGTCGCCTGCCGTCGACCGCTGGGTGTCATTGTAAAGGCAAATATGCTTATTAGTTACATACACACGGACTTATTTGTAGGTCTTCTCAAAATATACAATTATTCAGTACATTAGTTGGACACATCCCTTATGATTTAATCGGCGTAAGCCATTTAAGCGCTACGTAAGCGTCTTTTTCCCGACTTCATTCTTACTTATAGTCACTGCTCATTTCGTATACTACTTCATGTAAGAAAATAGATCTTATAACTCGATCAGGTAACGTAGATAGGGATTTGTGATAATTAGATAAGCGGTTCTCGCGCGAAAAGGCCATAAACGGACAGACAGAGAAATGTTGATTTTTATATTTAAAAGTTTTTTTTAATTAAGATTTGCCAATAGCAAAGAAGCGACACATCAGGCGTTGCGTGTATTATTTTTTGGTTTACGAATAACTGTACTGGAAAATAATTTTTTGGTTCGAATTAATAATATTAATTAGAAAAACCTTATTGGTTCGGCATTTGACCGACATCCGTATGTTTCTCCATATATACATATTTCGATTTGCTAACTGCCACGGTAGGCTTTGTTTTAGTTTTTCCAATAGATGGCGTGCCTGTATAGTATATGCCTGCTGTTCCGCCCGCGTGGAAATGGAATTACTTTCTTTATTTTTGTATCGAAGCCGACCAGCTGTCGTTGGCATGTATGCCAAAGCCGAAAAAATCGATAGTGAAAAGTATTTTCTGTGTTCGAATACCTGTATGTACTACTGTTCAAGACGATCTGTTGAACAGTGCAGAAATTGACGCGCTACAACGCCATCTGTTGGCGATTTACAGCAAAACAAATATTACAAAAATGTACTAATGTGTTCAAATGTCTACATATATCAATTTTCATGGCGATTGATTAATTGGTGTAGGAATTGAAATGGTGCAGCACCATCTAGTGTCGAGTTACAACAATATAGTCAGCATGAGAACCTTATAAATTTACTCCCCTTTCATGTAAATAACATTGGGTGTATACAGTTTAAGGTATTTGGGGTGCATTTCAGTCTAGAATTTCACTACTGAGGTACCACGCCTATAATTCAAGGATAAGCAAGGATGTGCCAGTAATAAAACCAAGATATCCAGATTTGGTAAAAATTGATACACAACAGGAACTTAACAAGACCATAGCAACACCTGTGATCTATCGTGGAGTTGTCAAAACATTTTTATATTCATGTAGCTGTTCCCTAGCCCGGTCCACGCTGTTTACTCCATCAAGTCTTTTGGTATGAGCTTGGTGATTCTCTAAGGCTTTAGTTTCGCGGAAAGACTGATTTTCCGGTTCTATTCTCCAGAATATCGATTCAGAATAAGACGTCAGGTATTTCGTGGGAAGAACGCAGTCGACTTTCAGCGCCCCATCCGAGACATACTCTTGACGGTTAGTTAAATTTGTTCAAATTTTGATTTACAAGTTTAGCTGTTACAAATACTGCGGGTGAGTTAAACGTTTGGTTCGACATTTTGAAATTAGTTCTGCACAGGTTTCTATTGATCTATTAAAGTGAGATTTTGTATGTGCATTCTTTCAATTCTGGCGACACCTTTAGTCCATCGCGTATTCCTAAGCATGAAGTTCGCTCTTGATGTTTTTGAAAAGAGTAAGGTGTCCAGAGGTTGCCACCTATATATTTGCGATTGGCCAGCTGTTAAGTCGGCCAACTTAAAAATAAAAACCTAAAAAGGGAAACAGCTCTGTTTGCAACACTTACAACTGGAAACTCTCCGACTACAAGTACTCCTCTTGGTAGTTGAGCGGGCGAACCCTAAAGCCTTTTAATGAAAAATAAAAGCACATGGACTACACTCGGCACAGTGGAAATTCTATACAGGCCACATTAACGCCTATAATAACGGCCAGTGGTGTATCCCGGGGAAGGTTATAGGTCATGATCACGGACGAAGTGATGGGTCACATCCAGCCCAGGGTGAGTCCTGGGCTGAGTCTTTGTTTTACTATTGTGATCGAATTAGAGTCAGTGTCGACTGAAAATCATATGTGTAATCCTTCTAACTCGAAGAGTAGGTCCGCCCTTGGGAACAGTATGATAATTGTGTCAATTGTTCACGGTCCCGAATTAAAGTAAGCTGATTATTTACGAAGAGACGAATCTGGGACCACAGATATAAGCATTATGAGGCTTGTTCTAAGTGGGTAGATTTCTCGTACTTGTGACGTAGGCGGATGCGCCCACGCTCTAAAGTGATGCGTTGTAAAGTGACGTCACGGGTCCACGTCTAAAAAGTCTCTAGCTGCGTATGCGTAGCCGTAACTGTCGATTGTGATAATGGAAGGTTCATTTTGTGGAATATTCGTGAGTTCACCAAACTTCAAAATCTGAAAACCTAAGTCTTCAAAAAATACATGTTGTCAGTCAAGGTATAAGGATGCAAGACACATGTCTAGATACTGACTTATTTTATAACTTAAACTTCTAAGTTTCTGTAAAAGGTCAGATCTTAAACGAAAAAAATCGCAAAGAAATCGTAGTGACACACTCACAGTCGAATATTCAAAGCACTCAAATTTTTGAGACCTGATTAATCATTTGAGAAGCCGTTAAACCATCAATTCGAATTTTTAAATGTCAAATTTAAAAAGTTCTCAAATTTAAGAGCGACTTAAATAAAGTACAACTTAGATGCCTCTCAATAAGGAAATGGTACACTGGAACATCACTTAACACGTGACAGCTATCTTCATTATTTGAGTAGCTCCAAAATGTAAATGTGTGTTACCTCAAATTAAATTTGAGATAAATGTTCTATTTATGTCTATTTCAAAATGATTCTTATTCATAGAATACTGCAGAAAATGTAATATAAACAATAAATTCGAAGAATATGTGTAATGAACTGTATTCGTAAATGTTACCATTGGACCATCGTTTAGGAGACTGTCAGCTAATCACGGTTACGGATGCTTACGTGCTCCTTATGAATCCCATTTAACATAGGAGGACGCTCAAAAAATAAGATAGTCTCAGCCGAGTGGAGCGCTCTAAAGCGCTCTAAGCTCTCTAGTGCTGATCTAAAATGCTATATGACGCGGACAAAATTCTCTCGGCTTGGATATCGGCGTTGAGCGGACCCATCGCACTGAAGTAGCTGACGGACCTCTGCCAGGGGTAGCCCAGGATCATAAGGAAAAAACCTGTGAAGATTTTAACAGTTTTTTTTTTAATTTTCTGTAAAAAATTAAAATTTCCGTTCTAATCGAGTCCGTACAGATATCGATGTGACCGAGGTGTTTGTTTTATCCTTCACTTGTTCGATCTTTCTTTATATATTCGTAATAATTTTTAAATTTTTGTAAAGTTTATATTAAATTGCAAAAAAATTAATTTCTTTGCTTCAGTTAACCAATAAGGTTCATCTTGACAGAGTTGATATAAGAAACAATTTTTTTGTTTAGTTTTTTTTTTAGTTTTTCTCTGATGCATATATTATAAATCAGAATAGTGGAATTAGTGCACATGAAGTATTTTTACTGCAGCATGCCTCGGAAGCTAGAAATCCGTTGCAGGTGGTTTCAATTCATTACAAAATTTGCTTTATGCAAAGGAAAGTAAAAAAATGACGGATCACCCACCGGACTTGTAACAAGATATTAATTACAAACCTCTATAATATAATTCTTCCCAAGTAAAAAGAATGACTTCTTCAAAGGTAGAAAGTGATGTTAGAATAATGGAAGGTCGTTATCACAAGTCTGATTAGCTGAAGACCTGAATGGGCCAAGAAAACTAAAACAAACACCAACACAAACATGTATCACTTTGACCTTGAGCAATTCAGAATCCATTCCTTCATACGGCTGGAATACAGCTTCATACAACTGATCGTTCATAGTGTAGACCATTAAGTTTAACCATCATCAAGGCTTCTATAGAACTTAGGTAAACTTGACTTTAAAAAGTTAATTTGTCGTCACGCATAAATCCAGTAAAAACTTGTAGTTCACTACTGAAGAAAACGGCAATGAAAATCGAATGGGGTCGCAGTTGTCTACGAATGGACCAAATTATTAAGCTAAAATTATGATAAATTTTAGCTCAATAATCAGCAACATACAGACGCGTATAACATGACGTGTGTGAAAAACGTATGCTTGCATAGACTGCCTTACATTTATTAGTGCGTAAGTCATAGATCATTTTTTTTTAATCCTCGTGCCAATCAGCAGACACTACTTCTTAATTGACGTTTCTTCTTAATTGACGTTTCATCTTAATCTTCATTATCTACGCCGAAGAAGTTTTAGGGAATGCAACGGTACACCACGTCGAAAAAGGTCACCGTCAACCTTATTTTGAATATTGACTTTCTACGATTTGGAAGTGTCAGGTATCGCGTGTGTCGGATCGACCGATACATTAGATTGGCCAACTAGTTGCCGTGTCGTGTTCCGTGATCGGAGCAACCTATGTGCCCGCGGAGTCGAAGTACGAGCTAGCGGGCAACTCACACGGGCTGGCCTACGTGGCCTACGCCGCCTACCGCGGCAACTAAGCGTTTCGATAGTTCGAGCAGCTGCCGTAGGCGCAACGCACGCGCCCGCTACGGCACGACCGCTACGGCGTGCGTAGCGGGCTCGTAGCTCGTGTTCAAGACATGAATATTGCGACTTGTTCATCGAAATCATATCTATACCCAACATTAATTAATTTGTTGATTCATTGCATTTATTAAGATTTTTATAAGAATTTATGGAAATTCACACATTGAAAACTTATTTGAAAATGCACAGCAGTTAATGAAATATATACATTTTTAATTTATTTCGTATACTACTTTTTGTTAA
Source organism: Eumeta japonica (assembly GCA_005406025.1). Taxonomy (NCBI): domain Eukaryota; kingdom Metazoa; phylum Arthropoda; class Insecta; order Lepidoptera; family Psychidae; genus Eumeta; species Eumeta japonica. The sequence goes on from BGZK01001248.1 coordinate 105,089, forward strand.
AATTTCTACATCGTCTCTCTCTTTATTAATCTGAATAATAAAAGATCCACCCTTTCGGTGTGTCCACTTGCTATAAGCCCTCACGTTTATAGGGCCTATAGATACGTTTGTAAAAAAAGTATATTAAAGAAATCATAAGCCCTGTAGTGTAAAAAGCCATAAACACATTTTTAGCGTCGACATAAATATGACTCATAAAAAAAATTATGCGATCGTGTTATTTTTCAAAGATTTTCTCTTAATATGCGTGCCACATTCGAGGTAGTTTTTGGGTTATAAAGCTATCTATATTTTAAAATGTCGATCGGTCGACACAGCTAAACGATATTTTAAAAAGTAGGATAGTTCCAAATAAGACACCCATCCTGACGTTTCCGTACAAACTTAATAATTCATGTGTCTAGATATTTCATTCAGTACAGATGATTTTTGTCTATTTTCGATATGAATACTCGTAATATATTAGTGCCATGAATTCTGAAGTTTTGGCTTTTATAAAAAAAATAATTTTCTTGAAAATTTTCATATTTTTAAAAATCTTCAATTTTATAGTGCGAAGTTAGAGTGTTCTCCCACATATTGGTCGACGCCATAGCCCCTACTCCAATCAGAACTGTAGGTTTGCAATCATATTAATTTTTTTTTCCGTACGATAAAACTAAAAATGATCGATTTCCAGATTTTTCCTTTACTCGCGCTACGTGGTCTTTGTTCTCGCCAAATTTCATGACTCTAGATCATTAGGGAAGTACCCTATAGGTTTTGATTTATTTGCAGATTTTAAAATATAACCCGTAAATGGACGTACAAATGGCCTTGTTTTCTTATTAAGTTGACTTATAACACTGACTTTTCTATAGCTTCAAGGGATCACAGATATATACATTTGAAGTCATTTTCAACTTGATACCTTGACGCGTATTGCAGAAAAAGGGTTTTTACAGACAGACTGACAGCCGAACACATGGACAAGTAGGTGATCCTATTTATAACGTCATTTTATGATGTATTTTAAGTTTTATTTTATAACCTACGAAATTAAGGTATTTTGAATTTAAATTATACGGGTTCATATTTTTTTTAGAGTTATGGAACCGTAAAAACTTCTTTTTTTTTAAACTTTTAGACGATGATATTATTTGATGACTGTAATCAACTCCAATGTGAAAATCGTGAAAATATTTATTAGTAAATATTACCTTTTATATATCTCTGACGAAAGAAATGGATTTTATCAAGTTTACATCATTCGGCGGAGCTCTTTTAGAAGGGAGCTGTTTAGATTTTGGAATAGCTTTAATAGTTTAGAAATTATTAAAAAGCCATTTTTTTGGAGTTCCTCTCAATCAAAATCTGCATGATCGCTTCATGTCCAATTTTCAGGAAGTGTCAGCTCAGTCAAATCCTTTCGAATCTCAGAACTCCAATTCTAATCGGTCCATTTGTTCAAGATATTCAAGACTCACACACACACAAATGCATGCACATTGTTCTGAAAATGGTCAGAAAAGCTCACAAGAACTTTACACAACCTGACGAATTCTCAATTTTTGAGAAACGGTGGGAAAACAAAAACTTCACGAAATTCACTAATTTATAATTTTTTTTTTTGGTTTAAGTTAAAAAATTCAAATACTTGAAATACAGTCAAGTAATTAGAACGCAAATTCATTTGTTCTTTTTAGCTCGTTTACACAATCATTTCTTGGCTTTTTTTTTTGTCCTTTTTGTTATTACTGTGAGATTTACAGGTGGTGAATTAAAGAAAAGGCTCGTGTCCAGCAGTGAATATACAAGGTGTGACACATAAGGTAACAACTGGCCCAGGCGTATTCTTGGTCGAAATATAAAGTGGAGGCTTATGTAGGGCAGTGCTTGTATAACGGCGGAAACGATGAGCTTACATGTGACCGATGCCGTTTGTCGGTGGAAAAGTAAAAGCGAGGTTGATATCAGCAGTGGAAGACCAACGGCTGAAAAGAAGAGCTTACAGGTAGTTCAGGTCTGTTCTTGGTAGACCATCAAATAGAAGGTTCATGTCCAGCAGTGGAAATTCAACGGCTGAAAAGAAGAGCTTACAGGTAGTTCAGATCTGTTCTTGGTAGACCATCAAATAGGAGGTTCATGCCCAGCAGTGGAAATTCAACGGCTGAAAAGAAGAGCTTACAGGTAGTTCAGATCTGTTCTTGGTAGACCATCAAATAGGAAGATCACGCCCAGCAGTGGAAATTCAACGGCTGAAAAGAAGAGCTTACAGGTAGTTCAGATCTGTTCTTGGTAGACCATCAAATAGGAGGTTCATGCCCAGGAGTGGAAATTCAACGGCTGAAAAGAAGAGCTTACAGGTAGTTCAGGTCTGTTCTTGGTATACCATCAAATAGGAGATTCATGTCCAGCAGTGGAAATTCAACGGCTGAAAAGAAAGGGCTTACAGGTGATTTAGTAAGTAATACCACATTATTACACGAAAAGCTTAAAAGGTATCTAGATATTAAGTTCTAAAATTATAATACGCATGCGTTACATACGCAAAAGTGTTTCCTTGCGTACTATATTCAATCAATTGCGTTAAGAGGGTGAGTTATGGAGAGGAGAATTCACTTGCCACGTTTCACTGTACCAATGTACCATTTTTTTTAAGTACGACGGCAATGAGTTTATTCTTCCAGCGTTTGTTATGTTGAGTCTCCAATGATATCGTCTGCGTCTAGAACATTTTATAGATCAAAACGAATTCAGGGACGACTCATTTGCTTAAATCATTGAGTAGCTCAGTCTGTTCGGGATAATATAGATTCTAGTTGGATAAAAATCGTCTCTAAAAGAAAGTCTTAAGCAATTAAGGTCATACAAAATATATGAAATTCCAATTAAATATTAAACACGGAACACAAACCATGAAATCCGATTCGCACTAGACCGTTTCGTTTTCAGCGTGTCAAACTATTGCCTAATTCGTTTATAGATAAGTATATATGTATGAACTAAATAAAACCGTATTGCACTTCATGCGTGATAATAGAAACACTGAAAAATTTGACTGCGGTGCTTAAAAACTTTTAGAGTTAATCAGTTAAATGAAAAAAAAAAAATAGAACAAGTCTAAGACTAACCGGGGTAAATATATGTTCGTGGAGACAAAAATATCTATTTAAGCAAAATATAATGAAATATCCGAAATATTGCACGAGTCATGTTATGATGTGAAATGTATAATAATTTATTTATTAAATTAAAGAAAAATTAGAAGCTGCTGCTATCCATGTTACTTCTATAGATTTTAAATGCAAACGAATCTCGGTTTCTTCCAGTTTTTCTTTAGTCTGTTTCTCAAAACTCTTAATTTTGATATCCCACTCAATATGTTTGAAAAAAATTTTTTTTCCAAAATGTATAATCTCAAGCCAAACATCCTAAAATAAAAAAAAAATTTTTGAATACCTAGTAATATTCACATTATTAAAAGAAATTTAATGACGTATAAATCATGAAAACCAATTCAACCGATTAATATTCATGAGAGAACACAAATTCGGACATACATACATACAAGCCCACATATAGGCTAAACACATAACTTTCTTTTTAGTCTTTGCCGCAGTCCGAAAGCGAAAACCAGAAAAGTCATCACAGGCGCATAACGGGCCACGTATGGTTAAACATGTTTTTTATGAAACTCACAACGACAGATGACCTCACGCGGTGAGGTCACGCGAGGTTGAGGTCGCCAAGGTCGCCGGTTATACACACACGCACACATACACATGCGCGTGCGCGAGGGCACGACTGGAGAAGAGTCTGTCGTTTGGTTAGCACATGCAAAGGCATGACGACGCATAAGTTGTCTGCTACGAATTACGTAGCGGGTCGTAGGCGTCGCGAGGTAAGGCTGCTAAAAGACTTCTCTAGTCGACGTCACAGGTCCGAATTTATTTGTACCGTTTTCATTGATATTATGTCATTTGCATCAAATAAAAAAATAAAACTAGAATGAAAGAATAATGATAATAAAAACAGCTTAATTATCGTTATAATTAAGCTGTTGTAGCGATATTGTATTATAGCGAATCAGGTTTACATTTTATTCCCAAAGGCTGCGGCTTGAGTGTGTCACTCGGTCGGTCGGTAAGTCAATCAGTCAATCAGGTCAATCTGTTATATAGGTCGTGGGCACATGAAAAGAAACCAATCGCCTGATGTATTAATATGCAGACCGTACGTTACATTTGACCGACTACAAAAAAGAGGATTCTGTATTTGACCCGTATATATGTATGTTTGTTTGTGTGTCCGCGATTTTCTCAAAAACTACTGACCTGATTCGAATGGGATTTTCTGTATTGAATACATATTTTTTCAGGCACCGTCTTAGTCTATTATATAGTAGGATCTAGTGCAGATCTTCAGAGATAGGCAGTGGAACTTTTGAATAACAAATAGCAACAAATAATGCATAGCGTATATCTATGTATTATTTTCATTCTGCGTGTGTGAGAGAGTATGTGAGTCTGCGTGCGTGTGCGTAAACGAAAAAAATGCAAGAAAAGGAAATAAAAAAAAAGGAAAAAAAAAACCAGGAAGAAATGAAATAAACAAAAATAAAACTGCAATTTGTCTCCAGACACTGCTCTTAAATGGTTACTACTAAAAGCCAGTATACACAGAATTAGGACTGCTTATTAATCTTCCTACATATTTTCATTCATGTGTACAATTCCAAGGTCACAGCCGCAGCGGGAACACGTCGGAGCTCATTAGCGATAACAGTGGAGACAGGGTGAGTTAGTTGAATGTGGAAGTGGTCTGCTTGAGTTGTAGGACTTTGTATTATAAAGAATAAGAGTAGTCTATGTAGTTTGTAGAAGAATAATTGGGTAGTGGCACTCCGGGTAGAATTTAAAGATGCTAGGAATGTTACCAGCGAATTTTGGGACGACTACTGTTTCTCCGCTCGCTCCGTGCAAAAGTAAAGGAGATTAAGTTAAAGTAAGGCAAAAAACATACAATCTATAAACATGAATATGAAATCATATATATTGAGTCAAAAAGGAGATCTTCTTCTAAAAATACAAACGTGTCTGATTTATTTTTAGCTGGAACCGACTCCAAAAACAACTGATTAGTTTTTTTAGAAGTCTTCTTAAAAATATATTTAAATAAATTTTTGAAGGCAGTTTTTATTAGTATTAACTATTTTCATCATTTATTTAACACTGAAGACACAAACACTAATAGGGTACTTTTGGAAAGTCATTCCCTGAGAGTCAGAGAGAAAATCATTCCCATCATCATGATGATGATGATGATGATGATGATGATGATGATGATGATGATGATGATGATGATGATGATGATGATGATGATGATGATGATGATGATGATGATGATGATGATGGTGATAGTGATGATGACGACGATGACGAAATATAATATTCAGATCATTCGACATTCCTTTACTAATAAGCGACGCCTATTTATCGAGCTGAACATTTTCAACTGGAGTCCTCAAAGTGCTATGTAAGTAGAACTCAATTTTAAGTCATTTTGTGAATCAATGGCAGAATTATGGTATTATTTATGGACACCAAAAACTGAGTGTGAGTTAAGTTTCCTTCAACTTAACCGATCGAGTTAATTCAATTGTATGTCTGTTTGTTGTTCCACTATACGATTGCAGGAAAGAGATAACCTACACACTACCGAATACGGCGACGCTCGCACTTAGCTACTCAACGTAGCGATTACGGCAAACTTTCTATTTTAGAGTAGATACATACACGTTTCCTTAGCGAGATAGTAGCATAGGCTGATGACGTAACCTACTATCTTATGATTTCTGTGACATCACTAAAGAGTCATTGATTTTTAGGATTCCATAGCCAAACGCAAAAAACAAACCCTTGTAGTTACGTCATTTCTGTCTGACAGCGTGTCACAGTCTTATAAATCGTTTTAAAAATTAATTTATTAAGAACGTTTCTACGAACGAAGAAATTAATTTTAAGGGTGGATTTTTATCATTTTGTTTGCAATATAATTGTTGTGAGTTGCATTTTCATGCCTAAATAAATAGTCACCCTAACGTTGGGACGAGGGAGATAAATTTTGATCAAAACTTAAAAATCGCCTTTTCAGGCGATTAAAGTAGAAATTTTAACTGGATCTAAAAATTCTTGGAACAAGATTTATCTTTGCAGGTAGTCTTAAAAACTTAAGCAGACTCTACTTATGAAATACATACAAAAAAAAATGTTGATTAATTGGCTATTTTAACCTAAACTCTGTCTTCAAAGATGATAAAGTGGAAATTCTTGAATAATGAAAAAACAATTTTTTGCCCATTTCCATTTTATTAGTCATAAATTACGGTGAAATAGCTTATATTAATAATGTACGGAAAATACAAATTAAGACTAATTAATGGTTTTTATTTACAAATTATGATATTTCAATTTTTGATATTTAAAATGAAATTAAAAATGTCAAAAAAACCATGGTTATTTCATCGCTTTAAACCTTCACTTCTGCCGGTAGAGCCTGATGACCGCCTATAATTTTTTTTTCAAGACAATACATGTTTTAGATATCGATGAATTTCAAATTAAATTCAATATTTCAAGTGACTTTTCCTCCAGGGCGTATTCTTTGTGGTTTATTACTTCCAAAGTAGTTATTTTCGTGTATCTTTCATTCATACTCTTCAATATTTATAACAAAACTCGAAAATTAATTCGAACAAAATCCGTTATAGTTTCTTAAATGTGTACAATTTTCAGTTTTCAACGGCGCTCGTACAACTGTCACCGGCCAACGCGTGTGGATTTTAGTGAGGTAAATGCTTACCGTATAAACATATGTTTATTTTAGATAATACCTCTTAAATGCATAAGCAGTTCGATTTGCATTCGGTGCAATCCCAAATCTCACTCCGTTAGTTCGCCGACACGACTCCTGTTCATCGGCAGCGTTTTCAGTTTACATTACAAGCGAATTGAGAAAGGCCGTACCTCTAAAGGCCGTGCCCTCTAAAGGCCGTGCCTTTAGAGGTACGGGACCTCGTTTCTACACAGTGCCTAAATAAACTGTAAAATATCTCAATTCCTGTAAGACAATCAATAAGTGGTTTTTATTGTGATCTACCTCCACAAGGACTGCATATTCATTTTTTTACTAATCGTAATAACTGGTATAAAAGAAACGTATATTGCAGAATTTGTAAAATGCAGAATAAAAAATGGTGACAGTCATTATACAATGTATAAAAAAAACAACATTACGTAATACAACTATATGTGTATAGACCACTGTAAGAGAGGATGAAAGTACAGAAGTCAAACGACATTTTAACCGAGCGACACCACGGCGACATTCACAAACACACACCGAGCGATCCGCCTACGGATTTGAGTAGACGGGTTAAAGCGCCATCGTCGGTGAAAAAGGAAATATAATTAGTTACTTGCATTTCCAGTATTTTCTTTTTTAATAATTTTAATATATATATATATATATATATATATCGTACGTCATTGTTACAGTGTCATTATGTATGTCTGTCGATCAAACAGTATCTAAGTGGGCTACATGTGATGGTTAAAAGTGAAATCAGAAATTCTCTACCATTTCTTTTTAACATGTATTATATGCGGTATTAGAACGCAATGACGTCGCAGGATATTAGAGCCCCTGTCTAATTGGGAATTCAAAATGATTAATCGGTTATTTATATGATTGTCTAAAAAATAAATACACTTGCCGTTAAATAAAAAAGCTTACAATTACAGCAAAAAAAAAAACTAAAAAAAAATTACCCTATTATATATAAGCTTCACTAACATACGTTTCAAAAACAAAATTAAAGAAGGATTTTCGATATACAACTTGGTTTAATATGAATAAATTTATTATAACGTCCAATAAGAGTGCACGAAAACACTCAGTAAAACAGTTTTTTTTTCGTAAAACAACACAAGTAAAGATCTACGTTTTTTAAATTCCGATTGATGAAGCACTTAGTGATGTGCAATATATAGGTATACTAATAAATTCATAACTGTTCAAATTTACACTCTTGTTCTTGGCAATTCATTTTTTGCCCATTATTGGTGTGGGTATATGGAGATGCACTAAATATAGATGTGAGGTCGCCTAAGTAGTTAATTAATGGCTAATGACGGACAGTTTGCGCAACGTAAATATAGGCATAAATACATAACGGGCCTGCGTCTGCGCATTACTGATATTCTTAAATATCAATCGGAAGCAATGATTTGAACACCGTTACAATCAAAACATTGGAGTTGTGGCGTTCGTGTCTGTCTGTATATGTAAAACCACCGAACGGGTTTTGATGAAGTTTTCGGTTGTTGGGGTTCGGCAGTTCGGCAGTTGGGAGACCGACATCGAGGTCGGACCAGGTTTCATCTCATGCACGACGGACAAAGACACTGGCAAAAGTTGTAGATGTATAATATTACTTGTGATAGAATAAATAAATGACAAAGCGTGATAATATTTTCGCCTTGCAAATATACGTTTCGAAGCCGTAAGAGCCGGCAACTCAATATGTCATCAGGGGCACATCACCTTAAGCGATGTAGGCACTTGAGAGATCGTAGACTCCGGCCTGGGATGAGCATGCGCATACCACACTTTTGACGTGTACGCGCACGCCCTTTGGATGGATATCAGTGACCGAGCTAAGGTTTCGCGTACGAGCTGTGAGCGTACAGAGGCATGTTTCTCGATATCTGGTGTTCTCGGCATTTTTTCGTCGATTGAACGCCGGATTGAAAGTCCTCGACAACGCGGCGTCCACGTTTATGGTATGTTTTCTTATTTTACCACACAAAATTTACCATAGCCTATACAAAAACTGGAGGTTACTACAGGAAAGCTCAGAGACAAAGACGAAGGAGAGCTTTCGTACCGCTATACGAAGGCTCGTCAACGGCCAAAAATAAAACTCGACTGTGTGAAACGCCTTCAGCCGATTTTTTTAGTAAGCGAACATAGACCCGTTAAACGACGTCCTCACGCGGCTAGTGCATTCGATCAACTCTTAAACAAGACGATAGGAATTGGACTAGTTTAAATCGAGCAGTTGAATACGACCCGTAAAGAACGAGTCTCTGACGGCGGCGACGACCCTAGACAGTTGCCGAGGTGTTTTTATTAGCGCTATCTTAACAGGTGAAATATACGAATTATATTTAGTACAACGAAAAAATTGGTTAGCTCAAGATCAGCTGGAGATTTTGAGTAAATTATTGAAGAAAAAAATAGTAGAATAGAGATGTAGCATATCGTAAGAACTACTTTAGAGCGAAAGTAGAAAAAATTGTAAAGATGTGCCTATTATGATTTTGGCAGACTAGACGACTAGTCGATCAGTCGTTGTAAAGAGGCCGACTAGTCGGCCGACCAGTCGGCCCAGCCGATCGCGGTTTCGGGGATTTCCGTGACGCTTCGTTTGCAGCTGATTCGCGCGAAAGTCGCAAACGCCGCTGCGTCAGCATGTCGGAATCTATTTTGTTTACTTCGCATTGTTTCTTGATTCTTGATTTTTGCTTTTGTAAGAGTCAGAGCGGTGTTTTTGTGTAAAAAAAAAATTGTGAATGGATGTTTTTTGAACAGTTGAACGATGATTCCCATAAAGTTAAGTGTAACCAATGCCATATGATAATTTCTCGTGGTGGGCAGGGAAATACAGTAAACACTCCAAGTATGAACAACCATATTAAACACCGACATCCAACCTTGATATCTCAGTTAGGTTCTGCTATCATATGTTCGACCACAAACTGATCGTTCCTACAACAGTGCGTTCTTCAACTTCAGTGTCATCAAAAGTCGGTTTATGTCAGAAAAGCCAACAAAATAATATTGAAGATAGTTTCGCTATACAATGGTCACGTGAAGACTCAAGATCAAGACACATCGATATCGCGATAGGTGAGATGATTGCACTTGACACCCAGCCGTTGTCAGTCGTTGAAAATACTGGCTTTAGAAACTAGATGAGGAAACTCAATCCAAAATAGAACGTACCGAGCAGAAAGTATTTCACAGAGAACATCATTCCTCAACTTTATGAAGAGACTAAATCTGAAACACCAAGAGGAGTGTTGAGTGCAGCTGCAATTTCAGCCACTGCTGACGCGTGGACAAACGTTAAAAAGTGTTTTTCAGTTTTCCAGCTCACTGGTTTAGACGATAGTTTCCAATATCATCAAGCAGTATAAGCAAATGAAACACTTCCCTGAAACACATACCGCCAGTAATATTAAAAACTGTTTAGAAGAAATTTAAACTCTGTGGAATGTAGATACGACCTAAATTCAGGCATTTGTACGAGACAACGGTAAAAATGTGACGAAAGCAATGGTCGATTTAGATTATAAGGGAGTACCTTGTTTCATGCATACTCTTCAACCGGCAATGGATACTGCTTTGAAACACAATACCATGGCACAAATACTTGTAGAATCGAGACGAATTGTGACGCACTTTAACCATTCTAATCAAGTCAGTAAAAAACTTCGTGATTTGCAGCAAGAACTAAATTTGTCAGGTCACCAGTTTGTCCAAGACGTATGTACCAGATGGAACTCCACAGACTATATGATATCTCGCCTTTTCGAACAAAAACCAGCTGTTTCTTTGTATCTGGCTGAAACGTCGGTAAATTTCGAAAATTTGTCCAATGAAGAGTGGACAATACTAAGAAAAAGCATTGAATTGCTAAAGCCATTTAAAGGGATTACCAAAATTATAAGGTCAAGTCGCTCTTCGTTATCTGAAGTAATACCTGGTCTGAAAACCTTACAGAAATATCTAGAAATTTACAATGATGAAAACATGGAAATGAAAGTGTTGCTAGAAAATGATTGGAAGAGTAGGTTCGACGTGAACCTTAACAAAGTCTACACCCTGGCTACATTGTTGGATCTAAGATGTAAGTAACAGTTCTTCAAGTCAGAGAATCTCGTCACTTCAATTTTTTATTAGAATCTTTGGAAAATAGCACGAGCGATGTCGAGAGCGACAGTGGAAGAGATGATCTACCGAGCACCTCCGTCGACGAAGACCATATAAAATAGAAGGTACTCATGATGGCAGGTCAAAGGCGGCTCATGAACTGCAGTGCTACTGCGCGTTGCCGGTGATAAAGCGTGATGATGACCTATTTCAGTGGTGGAGCCGCAACAATTCTAGGTATCCTGAAATGTCGCGCATCGCCAGTGTACCTTCGTTGTCCCGTAAGTCCCGTTTACAGTGAGATGCTGTTCTTAGAGGCGGGAAACATATACGAAAAAATAAAAATTTTAGCAAAAAAAAAACCGACTTCAGAAAAAATTTTCCAAAATAAATTAATATGCACTAAAAAGTAAAAAATAATTGCGTATTCTTCTACAACTTAATAATCAACTTACTTTTTCTATTCGTCAATATGGAGGTACAATCTATGTGTTTACCACGCGAGAAGGTAAATAGGTACCTACTCACTTCAAATTTAACTCAACACATACCTATGAATAACAAACTATGAACGAAATATTTTTAGAGTTCTAAGCAAAGTTTAATGAAAAATATTAGACTACTTAAAAGTCAAACAAATTATTACGACAATATAATGTAGTTACAATTATTATTATTTTTGGAGTCAGTGTCTATTGCAAGGTACATTGTAGTGTTTCCTTGGCTGACACCGATGCCATTATCTCATAGATGCCACTGTCAGTACTGAACCAAACTAAAATGGGACTACGCGGAAAGCAGTCAAAAATAATTATCAAAATCGGTCCACCCAGTCGGAAGTTCTGAGGTAACAAACATAAAAAAATTAAAAACATACAATCGAATCGAGAACCTCCTCCTTTTTAATTTTAAAGTCGGTTAATAAAGAGAAATCGATCGCTGTCAAAAAAGGCAGATGCTTTGGTCTTTTTGCATAATAATTTGCCTTTAATTAAAAAAGAGAAGTAAGTTGTAAAAAATAGAAGATAAGGATATTTCTGTTTGTCACAATTACATGCAATCTTGTTTTAATATTTGTTACTTGTTTGTTAATAATAAAAAAAATTCCACTCTTTCATTTATATAAGAAGAAATAATGATAAATGTTTACTGCAGATGAAAAGATATTATGTTGTTTTGTTTGTTAATTAAAACATTAGATTTGTTTAATAAATGTCATAGATACGTTTTGTTACAAGCAAGTAATTTTAAAAACTGGTTAATTACCAAATCAAAAGTTGCTTTGGTTTACCTTTCCAAATGTGTAAGACTGATTATAAAATCAAAATATTAATAAATAATCAAGGTTTTTATTTAAAGTAATTCCCCTTCATACATATAACTGTGAATTACATACAAAGTAAGAAGCCAGATAGTCGGCACATCCCTAAGGATTTGGTGTTTTTTTGTTTATATAAATTCATTCCAATAATACGATTAGGGCTATCCGTTGAATTAAAATTACAATACGTTAAGATATTTACTGGAGATTGCTTTTAGAGTTCGATATAAAACTACATCCAATTTCATTTATCACATTCAATTCGTCAAATAGTGGATTAATTTTTTTTCTTAAAAATGTGTAACACCCCAAAACGAACATCGGTGTTTACTAAGAGATTTGAATTTCCCTCATAAAACGGTAATTTGATAACAGTTATCTGAACGAGACGTCGCAGTATTATTCCGATGGTTCCGTAATTCGTTTTAATTAAAAGTGAAGGAGTCTTCTTGAATGTATAACTCGATTCAGACAATGGATCATAAAAAATAAGAAGTTTATAAGGATCTGTTTTGAATATATAATTGTCAATGTCATTTTGCCCTTCATTAAATTGATCTGACGTCTGTCATTTTCGTCATATCGAAGATCACTTTTTTGAATATAAAAATTTGTGGGTATTCTTGTTCCGATTGGAAAAGCGTCAGGACAGGCATCCTGAAAACCAAATTTCTCTCCAGGAACTATTGTAACTGGTCAATCTTCTCCTGTCTAATATTAACTTTTGTCATAGGATCCTCCTAAGCGATGGGTAAGATACGAAGTATAGTTTAAAGAAATGGTCTGTGAAATCTGCTATCCCGGTTATAATGAGTGGCGCGTGTCTATGGTGGTCCTAGGATCCTTCTTTTCACTCCTGCAAGAATGGCTGGCTAATGTTTTGATGCGCAGACGCCGGTTAGGAAGTGCACAGCATTCTATTCCCGAGGCAGCCTTAGCCTGTAATATTTTACTAAAACACATCTGCCTGTACTGCCTACTGCCGAAGTTTCGTCACATCAGACGGGAGTCCAAGCACAAATATAGGTGGGATGTGAACCCAGTTCAAAATTGTGTACCTTAATCTCTATGTACAACGTGATCATCTTTATCAGCTCTCTAAGCAAAGAGGCTGCTTCAAATTTATCTGAACGTATTTTAATTATTGGATATCGTTAAGTTTATATGTATGTTTTCTCGACACCTGCCGTCGGGTGGCGCCTATCACATTGTAATTATTTGTATATTGTTTATCATAATTCATAATTGATAAAACAATTAAGTATTTTAGGCCTAAGGTGAAGCCCTATGATGTCAGAGGTCACATAAAAACAACCGTAAGCCCTGGGCCTCATATCTCTTAGAATACGATTAAACATTCTGTATTATATCTTTATGTTTTTTCATGTATTATTATTGTTAAACTCGCTTTTGTAAAATACGGCGTTACAAATGTGATATTTCAAACCGCTTTAGACTTCCAGTCGAGCCAGAAAAATAGCTGAGAACAGCATCAGCGACCGTGAGTACTGGGATAATTTTAATTGAATTGAAAGAGCTCACTCTGACGATAAAAAAAATTAATTTAATATAAATAGCAGAAATTCCATTAAATTAAAGACTTGCAATCCTAAAATCTGAAATAATTCGCACTCAGTAAAATATCTGATTAATATGATAAATAAATCTTTAATCCTTTTACCCTTATACCCGTCCGTAATCCCACTCTTTGTACTTATCCTATACATAAATAACAAACAAAAATTTATTGTACAAATAAAATTATTTTAGAAATAGTACCGAACCTTCGGCATGTGGGCCTAAATCGCGCTTGAAAGATTTTTATTTGTGTGGCCCCTAAAATAGAAAAAAAATTTGGAAGAATATATATTCATATATATATATATATACATCCATAATAAAATTGAAATTCTGAAGTGTCATTTTCTTTTAGATTTTACTTTATATAATTATATATTGTTTTATTACTTTATTGTAGTAATACAGTATTTTTGGAAATTGAAACATATAAATAGAAATGCTAGGAAGCAAATATTAAACTCTTTTACTCACATTATTAAATTGTTTTATTTTTACCCTTTTTAGTTAAGTAGGTACATTTGAAATATTACTTCAAAAGTATAAACAGTGCCAAAGGCTTTTCCATAAATTATTATGAATTGTTAATTTGTTGATAAGAAGTATTGATGTCTCTATAAATTTATTTTCAGCAAACCATTGTGATGAAAACTCAAAAATAAGTTCATGTTAAACTAATGATGAATAAGTTTAAACTAAAGTAAAGAAAAAATAAGCCGTGAATATTGATGGAACACAATGTCTACACTTGAAATTATGTATTGTAATTTACTAGCAAAATAAATATTATAACTTGTAAAGAATCTAATTCATTTTATTTGAGCTAAACAAAATACGTTATTAGTAAGATATATCTGATGGTAACGATTATTTGAAAAAATTGATGTATTATTAAAAATCTGTAGTTACCGCCCTTAGTGACAGATAATAAACGAGGTTAGTGTGCAAGACGTGGTTCACGGCTTATGTGGGACATAAAAAATTTCAGCAAAAAGTTTACTGAAAAACATGAACTTGTATAGATGGCGCTGATTACAATGTAATCGTTTCCACTAACCAGGACCATATAAAAGCTTTTTCCTGTCTATTTTACAAATAATGTATATTTGTATTAATCATATTAGCAACGCTGAGTGAGAATTTGATGAGAAATAAATTTAATTATATGGATTATAGTTGCCAATTATAGTTATATAAGTGGGCGCTAGATGGCGCTGCGTGTACCTTCAGCGGTTCGCCTTTGGACTGCACTGAACAATAGATATGGCAAAACCATCTCGGTTGTTCGAGGAACACTAAAATCTATAATGTTGAGGATATATTATAAAGAATCAACTTCTCCGTGTGTATTTTAAATACCACAAAAATTTATTTTAATCCACATTACGGAGGCAACTATACAAACTAGTATTTAGGGTAAATATATTAAGCGCTAAAATATTTGCTTAATATTTATGGGTAGACAAAATACGTGAATAAAAAAATATTGTAACATTACATAGGAGTACGTATATAGATACATTTATTATACGCGTATTTATTTTTCGACAAATATATAATATATTTTATATTCAGCAGCATGCTTTGCGTATCATTTCGCTTACTTTCATAAAAGTGATATATTAAAAAAAATGCCAGCTACGTTAATTTAGCACAATTTTTGTAATCACACTGTAATGTATATTTTTGCTGATTCGGTGCCACGTCATGGCTCGGAAGGAAATGGCAGGTTTTTGGCAGCTCACTGTTTATTTATTTAATTAAAAGATTTTGGAGTCTTTTTATATTAGAACTTTAACAATTAACGATCACCGTCCGTCACATGCATTTATTAATTATTAAGAATTTTGTCTAGACTGATACCGTAAATCGACATCTTATATAGAATCGTTAAAACTTAGATTTGGACGTGTCTTCAGTTGAATAAATCTGTACCTACGGGTACATTATGTACATGGAGATCGATTAATATGTTTTTATGACAATTAAAAATCATGGAATCAGTTAATTTAATTTTAACAATGAAGCATCAAATGTTTTAGATCATCATCATTTTCAATAGTAGGGCTATATGATTTTATTTAGATACTAAAAATATCGTTTTATGTTAAATGTTAATTTAGCCTAGGCTAAATCTTTCTTTTATCTTCTTTAATCTTTAAATATTAGATAAAATTAATAAAATATTTGAAATAATTCAGTAATAATGTATTAATCAAATTAGGTAATTGTTAGATTGATTAATACTAAAGTTCACACTAGGTACACTGTTGTTTAGACTGTTGGGTGAAATTAGTTCTTAGATCTGAAAATCACTTTTCTGTGAAAACCCTTACAACAAAGTAAAAAAAATATTAATTTCCGTTTTTTAAAACGTTGTCAGTCGTCAGAACGACAAAAATTTGCAGTCCACGTAAGCCAACCACACTAATAGGTATCGTTAATTCATCGTCAATTATGAGTTATATACTCATGTGGTCATATACAACTCATTACCTAATATAATTAAACATATATTTCAATTTTAATTTGTACTTTCTGAAAATTTTCCACGGTCACAATAGAAATATTGCTTAATTAAGAGAAAAAAAAAACTAACCTTTCCAATTCCCGCCATAATTCAACACAAGACAATCAGAATTTGAACACACGACGTGAGAAATTCGAAATTCGAATTTCGTCACACGGACCGATTTCGAAAAAACAATAAGAAAGACGTGTGAGAGAGAGAGCCACTGTTCTAAATTTAAGAACTTGTCAAGTTCATACATTTTTATATAAATTTAAAACGCTTTAAATCGACGCGAAAGAGACAGCTAGATTTCAGCGCTGCGAGTTTGGAGGCGATGCGAGTTCAATGCACCGTCCTCCTTTTCAAGGGGCGGATGGGGTGTAGCTCCGTCCCGCTCGCGCGGCGGGCGCGTGCGCGCGAGCGAGCGGCGGCGCTATACGTCAAACCGCTTTTTTGCTGCCAGACTGAATTTCGACGGTGTAGTCAGATGCGCGACCTCTTGATACGTAACATCGTGAGATGATAAAAAATTTACTACTTGCGAATAACCGAAGTCATCGCCTAAATAATGTCAGTAGCTAAAGATTAATCGATAATACATTTTTTTTTGTTTCTTAAAAGTAAAGACTCTTTTACGTACACATGCGTACCAAAGTAGAGTTGTGCAATTTGAGAAAAGTGTCTATACGTTTGAAAAGTTACTCTGAAACGTTAAACTTAGACTTACTATAAAAAAGTAACTTACAAAAACTTAATAATGGGCTCGCTTTGAATATATGTAATTACACATATTGTGTCCACCTGATTTTAGGCGTAGGTAAAAGATAAATCGAATTGGTACTAGAATGTTTTAGGTATATTTCATAAAATTATAAATATTGTAACATCACCTTACAATCAGTCAGTCATACGCAGTAACAACGAAAATCGTATTTAAATGATATTTCTCGTAACAACAAAAGCCCAATGTATTTTTCGGGTGCAGTTAATCGCATTACTTGAAATTGAAAACCTTATTACATTTAAATTTACTAAAACACTAAACTAAACACTAAAACATTATTAAAACACAGTATTATTAGTACGCCAACGCCACAAAATAAAGCTGGCGATAATTACAAAGAAAAAACTGATTTGTGTCATATAAGCGGTCGGGACTGTGAGTTCTTTACAAAATCAACTTAAAACGTCATCAAATTTTACCATTTTAATTAATCCTTAAAAAGAGTATATGCTCGTGCTGTTGAAGTTCGGCCATGTTCGTTTAACTCGATCGATATCCAGTAACAAATTGTGAAAGCATTTATGTTAAATGGTCATGGTTTTTATGGGAAAGTTTATGTAAACTCTACCCAACCATAACAAATATAAAAAACATCAAATAGTCACAGGGAAAGATTATAAAACTTTAATAACAATAGGTTTCTGAGGTACTATATTTATTATTTTCATAACTATTATTTCACGTAAGTTTCATACATAAGACAGATAAATAGATAGTCACTGGCATGTTCTAGTGGAAACATTAATGACATAATTAAATTTAAATATTTGTTAATCTCAGCGCTAATTGTGAAAATAATTGCAGTTTTTGATTCCTAAGCGTAGAACATGATGGTTTTTAATAAAATAAGAAGTCGTTACTAAGAATAAAAATATTATACAGACAGATTGTTCTAGATACTCTCCACAATTACTTCTTAAATAGATAAAATTAATTTTAATATTTTATTTGTGTTTAAAATACAAAAATACTTAAAGTGCTTTCAGAATAGTGTTCAATCTTTCTTTTTAACAATGAAATTGTAATTAATATAACTACAATATAAACTAGAAAACCGTTTAAACATAAAACTTTCAAAAAGATGAAATCCCAATATTAATGTTGAAACTGTGATTCTGTTTAATGAAGTGTCTTACTTGAGAACTAACAATATAATCTTATTATTAATTATATGGTGTCAGTTTAATTACTTTTTGTAGACACTATTTTGAGTTACACAGCTATTCAAAGATTTAATACGTTTTTAAAATTAAAATATACAATTTAACCTCTGAATACGCAATTTTTCGCTGTGCTCTGTTTTGCAGTACGTATAGAAACATATGGTTGCTAGAGCTAAAAAACGTTAAAAATAGGACATAGAATGCAAAATTAATTTAAAAAGTAACTTTTGGTTAAAGTTTTAAAGAGATCCTTACTGATTTTAATTTACAAATTACGAATCATTTAAATATTAGCACTATAATTAATTTTTAAATCCGAAAAAAAACACTGTTATTTCATGGTTTGAAGTTTTGACTTCTGTCGGTATTACCCAATGACCGACTCTATTTGTTTTTATTATCATCGCCTTAATCACGCAAAAAGAAAAATAATAAAAATTAAAGAAAACCTTGAATTATTTTTGTAACGATACATCATTCGACCGAACAATCGAATTAGATCTTTTTTTAATTAGAATTATCTTGGATAATAAGTGCTATATTAACTATTTAGTTTTGTTGCTAATAAAAATGTGAATACCATAAAAATAAAGATTTTCTTTCGATAGTCTAAACAAAAGCACTAAATTCAAACATGATTTTGGAATATGAACACTAATCAAATGGATTTATGCAGCGTCAAGGAAAATCAAGAATCTGTCAGCCAAACTATCAAGCGTATGCGGTCGCAGTAGACGGCGGCGGCTCCGAGAGGTGTGGTGGGGGCGTGTGCGCGCGACAGAGACATGTATACACCCCTCTCGCTGTCTGCGCCGGCTAACGGTGCGCACGAGCAGACCTCGAATTGTTTAGACCTGTACTAACACAAAAAACCGGTCAAGTGCAAGTCTTATTCGCATACCGGGGTCTCTGTATGCGGTACCATAGGTCTTGCATCTTGATAAATCTGAGCCATTTTAGTTAGCCGTAAATTAGGTTTGTCTGTATCAAAATCGATTCTCAGTTATTTGTTAGAGATTAAAAATACACAAAGTCTAAACGTTTGTATGACAAAAATGTATTAAAATCTATTTGTATCGATAACTATATTATAATACACAAGGACATACTTCCATTATTAAAAGGCAGACGATTCTTGTAATAATGATAATTCTATTAAAAACGAAACCCAAGGATGATAGCGTCTGAAAAGATTCTCATATTATTTAAATTAATATTATTAATTCAACAGTACTCTCTATTCACAAGCAAAAGATCAGAATGATTTTGAAAATGATAAAATGGTACGGAAAAAATTCATGTTTTTACAAAATAAAGGTTACAAACGTAATAATTACTTATAATGTAAATTGCTTTATTTTTTGCTCGAGTAATAATCAGGAAATATGGCAAGTGTCATAACTGCCATATTTCATGTGCATCATTATAAAAGGAAACATAAAAAATTTTCGAATACGAGATCTTTTTGAAGAATAAGATCTTCGATTAACTTTCTAATGGAATAATATTTACAATAGTTCTTTTGTAATCATTCTTTTATAGAAAAAAATAACATAAAAAAAAATAAACTCGATGAGTCTTGTGGAAAAAATTCCCGTCAATGGTGAAAATATTGTTTGTAATATTATAATGAATTAGACTCTGTATAGAATATATCTTTTATTTTTGAAA
This sequence comes from Eumeta japonica, assembly GCA_005406025.1. NCBI lineage: Eukaryota > Metazoa > Arthropoda > Insecta > Lepidoptera > Psychidae > Eumeta > Eumeta japonica. The sequence continues at coordinate 125,098 of BGZK01001248.1, forward strand.
TTAATTTAGAAATGTATTTGATTAAACTATAGATATTAAATAATGAAAATTTCGCAGTTAATGTAGATAGGTGCCTACAATGACAATCCAATCCAAGCACTTGAATTATTATAAAATTAAACTAAGCAACGAATTCGAAAAAAAATAACTATTTAAAGATCGTGTTATTTGCAAAATCTGAAAATGGTGTCACTAGCAAATATTTTTAACAAAATTTTATAATTTGATTCCTATTCATTGAGATACAACTACATTGAGATATAAGTACAAGATTGTGTTGCAGACTGTTCGAGAAATATTTTAATGAAAATTGTTAAATTTAATAAACACTAATAGAATAAAATAGTTAAAATTAATAAAAACTCTGTTACAATACCTACCTACCTATCCCGTGATTCGACATGACATTTTTTATTATTTCAATAAAATGTTATTTAAGTGAAATAACAAAATTAAAAAAAATACATTCAAACTAATTTTAATAAAAAGACGAAAACCCAACTACATCTCTTTTTCTATTTTTTGTGACGTTTGCGATACACAATTAAATAAAATTATGTCTAGGGATGACGTCATTACATATTAGAAAATTTATTGGCGACCATAATGTTCGAGCTGGTCACCATCGCTTCGTACAAGAAAAAAAAAGCGAAAGGATATGTGTAACTTTAAGAAATCAACTCCTTTAAAGCATAACACCACTGATTTTCAGACAATTAAGGGACAATGTCGTCAAAGCTGATTTTAATACTTAAATATATCGCTTTCTTAATGATATTTAATAAAATTACAATGAACATATTGATATAAATTACTCTCTAAAAACAATACATTTTATTTATTATTATTAAAACCTCCGCAGAAGAAAAGATAGGTAATTTAAATTTTTTCAATTTCGTAAAAATATATGTAAGTAATAGGAGCAAATTTGATCTTTAGTTATGAAGAATAGCATTTATTACGAAATATAAAATAGAATATATGTGTAATTATTGCCTGAAAAGTAATTAAAAAATTAAATACCTAATTCTTTAATTTTTTTTTATTAGAGAATATTTATTTATGAATATTTTATGCAAATAATTACTTATGATATTAATCCGAATGTACACTAATTATTTGACGATTCTTGGACATTCAAGCTTAAGAACTATTTGCTAATTAGAGAGAATAAACCTTGTCAAAAAATGAAAATCCACTAAAATGGTACCTATTTTATTTCAAATTTAATGCGAACAGATTTAATGAGATTGCAAAAAACACGAAAAATGTTTTGGAAATGAAATTGTTCATGGAAATGCCTTTGGTGACTATTTTAAATTGGTTAATTATTACATTATTTGACCTACATCAGTAATCAAGTATTTAAATACTTGATTACTGATGTATTTTAATACAATTTTAAAATTGATTTTTAATAGTAAGTGTAATATGTCTTCTATTCACATAATAATTATAATTACACTACAGTTATCGATAAGCTGTAAATAATTTCTAGATTTCTCAAAAGTTAAATACTACGTAAAGTTTTAAAGTGAATATTAAATAACAATCAAATTGAAGAACAATTTTACAGTAGGCCAAAATACAATCTAAGGAGTACCATAGAGTATTAAAATAATTAATCACATATTTCACTTTTTCCGCATATATGGGCATCTATATACATATAATGTTTAAAAAAACTGTAATTGAAATAAATACCATAATATCACATAACATGATTTTCCATAAGAAAATCATCATGTAAAAAATACATGTAACACAGTGGGAATAATTTTTTCTTTAAACATACAAAATATTGATGTATATTAATGTGTAATGAAAATTTAACCCGACAAATAAAAGACCAAATATAGTAGTTATTCGTAAACAACGTACTCTGTTGAACTCGATACTCACTGCTAGCTTTTGGCATTTCTTTGATGTGTGATAAGACCCGATCTGGAACGAGAAAAAAAATCATGAATCACCGATCACATAAAAGAGTAACCATCCAAAGTCTTTACGACATATCATTTTAACATGTAATAGGAGGACGTGAATAATTATAAATAAATACTAATAAAAAAATCGGGTCCTATATCATAACTTTTCCCTTCACAATTCCAATGATTCGTATAGCTAAAATTATTTTGCATTTTAAAATGTATATATCTCTGAATGTGTTATTGCATATTGTATGAAGAATATTTGAAATTCACTATATAGGCTTCCATCAAAGGATAGGTTGTTGAAATTTAAAGTTCACCTTTCATGCTGAAACTCATAACCGACTCATAAAGGAAATCACCCGTAATTATACAGAAAATAAGGTGGTTTCAGAAAAATACTTAATTTACAACTGCCATCTTTACAAAGGCTTCGTTTATGCTGGCATTCTAGACAGTCTGGTCAGTGATGAATACGCCCAATGTCAGTACGGGATTAATGAGAGTTAGGCAAACAGCACCCAGAACAAACGGAAATTATAGGGTGTTAAAAATGTAAATTTAAATTTTAATGATCTAATTTTCAGGGATTTTTTTTTATATTATGTATACAAGTAGGATGATTGCAATAGAAAACTATGAATATGAGATTTTTTTGAATATTTTGTCTGAAACAGGTATGAGTGCTATAATCACATGTGAATGTTTTGGAAATTCAATATATTCTAATATGAGGTTTCAAAACAAAAATAAATTATTTTTAACAAGCTTAGTTTATTTTATTAATCAAGCCAGTACCGATCAAGCGACAAACAAATTAAGGGTTAATAGGAAGTAAATTCCATATCCATGTCCTATATAGTTTCACCTTGATACTTGTGAGTGTATGTAGTACTTAAAATATTAATTTGCATTATCATCGAAACATTGTCTGTCTACCTTCATTCATAATTGAAAATCCATGTTTGAGATAGGGATGAGGAAGGGGTACAGACAAAGGTCTTAAAAAGCAAACATAAGGTTTGTAAGTCCCCGTAATGAAAATGTCGTCAATGTAATATCAGTTTATCTCTAAAAGAAAAATGGTTTGATAGTATTTATTCACCTCATTGAATAGGATCGTTTGACGAAGACATCCCTTTACCAAGGGCGTAGCGAGGTTTACGTGTCGGGAGGGGGGTTTCCAAAAAATTAAAATAACAAAAGTACGCATGAAATGACATCAGTGTTCATTTAAAAAAAATCAGGGGGTCCCAACCCCCAACCTCCCGCTCCCAACCCGGATCGTTTGAAGAAATACCTTTACCAAGGGCGTAGCGAGGTTTTCGTCTCGGGAAGGGGTTTCAAAAAAATTAAAATAACAAAGGTACGCATGAAATGACATCAGAGTTCATTTTAAAAAAATCAGGGGGTCCCAACCCCCAACCTCCCGCTCCCAACCCGGATCGTTTGAAGAAATACCTTTACCAAGGGCGTAGCGAGGTTTTCGTGTCGGGAAGGGGTTTCAAAAAAATTAAAATAACAAAGGTGCGCATGAAATGACATCAGAGTTCATTTAAAAAAAATCAGGGGGTCCCAACCCCCAACCTCTCTCTCCCAATCCGGATAGTTTGAAGAAATACCTTTACCAAGGGCGTAGCGAGGTTTTCGTGTCGGGAAGGGGTTTCAAAAAAATTAAAATAACAAAGGTGCGCATGAAATGACATCAGAGTTCATTTAAAAAAATCAGGGGGTCCCAACCCCCAACCTCTCTCTCCCAATCCGGATCGTTTGAAGAAATACCTTTACCAAGGGCGTAGCGAGGTTTTCGTGTCGGGAAGGGGTTTCAAAAAAATTAAAATAACAAAGGTGCGCATGAAATGACATCAGAGTTCATTTAAAAAAAATCAGGGGGTCCCAACCCCCAACCTCCCTCTCCCAACCCGGATCGTTTGAAGAAATACCTTTACCAAGGGCGTAGCGAGGTTTTCGTGTCGGGAAGGGGTTTCAAAAAAATTAAAATAACAAAGGTACGCATGAAATGAAATCAGTGTTCATTTAAAAAAAATCAGGGTGGTCCCAACCCTCAACCTTCCGCTCCCAACCCGGATCGTTTGAAGAAATGCCTTTACCAAGGGCGTAGCGAAGTTTTCGTGTCGGGAAGGGGTTTCAAAAAAATTAAAATAACAAAGGTACGCATGAAATGACATCAGTGTTCATTTTAAAAAATCAGGGTGGTCCCAACCCCCAACCTCCCTCACCCAACCCGGTCACGTTCTCGCTTTTACCATGTGGTAAGTCGGGTGTATTGTAAAAAAAAATTTACTGCGTTTGGAGTAATAAGCCGAAGAGTAGATACATTAAAAATTTAATTAATTTTTAATTAAAAATGGTATTGAAAAAGTATAATTAAATAGGATTTTAAATATCAAAAATTATTTAAGTAAAGATAATACATTCCAGATTGTATTCATGTTAACCCACCAAATTAATATGGAAATTTTTCAGAGAAAATTAATTAATTAAGTTCGCATTAGTATTTAGGATTCATTATTTATCTAAACGTACCCAACACCGCCTGTCCTGTTTTGAGTTTTGCTTCGTTAATTTAGCCGCAATCATCTGATAATTTTGTGCATCAAAAATAATTTAAATTTAAATGAACAGATATCTTTTAGAATTTTGATGTATTCCGATGTTATTAATCCTTTAAACACTTATTAAGGAATATTTTTTATTTTTACTAATTGAATATTTATAAATTAACTATTACAAAGATTGTAATGACTATAAATTTAAAATTTCGGAACGATTGGAACGAATTAATTAAGGGTCCGATTTACAGTTAAAAACTTGATATTCAGTAACCGACCGCCTTCCTATCACATCATCAGGTACCTACTGTTCACCATCTGTCTACCCATTACTCATCGAAACCAATCTAACGAGACCAAATCACTAAGGTCGAGTTCGTGTGCAGACCTGTCTGCTACATCATCAGATTATATTCCACATCTAAACCAATTACTCATCGCCACCAATCGAATGAACCCATACACGACGAATCTGCTACAAGTCTAGGATTGTCTGCAGATCGCTCTGGTTGCTGTATCTGTTCAAGGTCACTATGTGATTGTAGTGCCAATGGATTTTTAAGGTCATTTGACATTTGGAGTCAATTGAACGAGTGAAAGTCAGAGCTGCTGGTTTCCGAAATTTCAGCAGTTTATTTATAATAAAAAACCAAATTCATATTGATACATATACAGACAAGTACACGGACAGCAGGCCTTGGCGGACATTTGACATAGGCTTCAAATTTATGACAACCTTTTTGTGAATCAGTGGTTTAATTATATTTCAATATCTACAAATATATTTATGATTCTTTTGTGGATATCTTTATATAAATATAATTACTACAATGTTTTATAAATTCAGGAATGAGGAAAAGATTATAAAAAAGAAAACTGATTTATTTTTTCCAAAGACATAAAAGCCTTAAAATTAATCTTATTTTTCCTAAAAGAATGTATTAAAATTTTTATTAGTACGAATAATTTCAGATTATTTAATTACAATTACAGAGACAAAAAAGGAGTACCTAGAACATTTATTTCAAATTTTTGAGTATGATCGAAAACAAAAGTGATTTAATCCGAATATACTATTGTGTGCTTGTAGGATATATAGAATCTTTAAGAAAAAGATTGTAAATAATACTTAACAGAGAATGTATAAATAAAAAAAATAGTAAGTCAGTTTTGCATGATATTTAATTTCAATAATGTAATTATTTCACAGAGTAATTTTTATGGTTTCATTTTGTATAAAATAAGTATACTTTTAATATGTACCTACGTTCACACACATAGATGTACGAACAGAACCAAGTTATAATTAATAGCTAGTTTGTTAAGGAACCCCAGAAATCATAAAATAAAAGTTGTGAAGTGTCAATACCTATCAGCCAAAATAATTAAGACCAATATAAACTCACGCAGCCTTTACCGAAAATAAAGTGAAGGTTTCAAAAAGACATTAAAATCAAAATATGACAATCATTTTTCAAAACAAAATTATTACTACTTCTGAGTATTGCACTCACCAAAATATTTATAAACCCTTTTATATTAAAGTTTTAATATTCTTAAAGTAGTAGCAATTAGGAGCGAATTGCAAAGATAAACACATTACCAAAAAAAAAAGGTATTATTGGACAACATATAAAAAAAAATTACATGATATAAGGATATTTCCCTTTTGGTACTCCATGGAGCAGTCTCATCGTTCACGAAACTCAGATGCATAAAAAATCGTTCACCCACCCTTTTAATTAAAACAATGCACTACAAAAAAGGTAGGCGAGGACAAAAAAAAATATAAACGACGAAAAAAAAAAGGACCCTCTAAAATTTCTATTGTCTACATAATTATACAACGTAAGATCCTAGCAAAGTATCAATAAGATAGAGACAGACGTATGGGATAGGACAGATGACGTGTGCGAGTAAGGGACAGTGCTATGGGCTCCCCCTCAGATGACTATCTGTTTTTTTTAATCTACGTTGCCAGATTGGTATGAAATTACGACATAAGAGCTTTAAGGTCATTTTTCATGAGTGAATGACTGCGTTTATGATTTAATTTTAAGCCTTTGTTTAACTCATTCATATTCGATATAAATTACTATTGTATACGTAAAAAAAAAAACAGAATAAATTGAATTTATAACGAAAGCATTAATTCTCTTTGTTCCTTTTTAAATACTGCCTTAAATTTAAATTGAAATGATTTTGTGTTTCATGTAATTTTTTTTGCCGTGTTTGTAACACGTGTTATGCATATTAATAATTTTAATACCTGTTTGAAGATAAATGACAATTTTTTTAAATATGTAATCCTTAATATTGCAAAAGCATAATTATAAATTAGATAAGAAAAATATGCACTATGATGTTCATTTCTTAAATAAATCGATGACACAATAAATGTAAAAAAAAATATATTTTACAAAATAAACTAAAATCATTGACCACGTAAAAATCTTTGAAGATTATAAATTGCTGTTGTGGTTTTGTAAAGTTTAAATACAGCACCTCTGAAATAAGAATCCAGTCGACGGTCGACCTCGCTGGCCAACCTCGAAACTTCTCGCATAGTTCTAAGCAATATTGTTTCCGAGCTCGGAAAGCATGAAAACACTACTGGTCACATTTTCAAGCTAAGAATTATGAGCATTTTCTTTCTCAATTAACAGAAGCACGAAAAGTGACCTAATTGATATTTTTCAATTATTTTGTTAAAAGCATCTTTTAAAATAAGCAACCAATATGAACGAAGCTTGTGTTCAATTTTCGACCTCAAACATTATTTATATTTTAAAAAACCATTGTTCAAATATTCCAAAAGTTTTGATGAAAAATATTCTTTTGACTTCAAAGTTATCTTCTAGCAAATTTAATAAATGAAACCTGTAGCGTTTTATCAAATTTTTAGCGCATTAAAAGAGTTTAAAAAAAGACCTTGTAAAAATGTAGATATTAACATAAGTAATTTTTGGAAATTTTTTCGTTCACCACATTACTGGAAAAATTAATCAATTTCAATCAAGTTAATTTCATCAAACACAATTTCAGTAGAAATGGAGTTAATTAGACTTTAAAATTATACGATTTGAAAGTTCAAAAATTATTTATTATTATTTATTTTTTCTTTAAAAAAAAAAAGATGTTTAAAATATACATGCACATACACATACACACACGGACATACAGACATAGCTCTGCAAAATGATTGGAATAGCTTAGTAGGATCTCAAAAGTAAATATCTGATCAAATTTCGATTCTCGAAAAGCGAAATGAAAACAACATGTACTATATTAGAACATAAATCATTATAGGTGATTAAATCATATAAAAAATATAGTACACAATTTTGAATATACTGCAATAAAATGCTAGAACCTGATTATTCATATTGATTGAGAATATTTTTTAACATCAAGTAATTTTCTACGTGGAGTCAATTATTTTATAATACATATAATAAATAATGTACATTCGTTTAGAAATAACATTATTTAAGGTACATTATAGCAGTTAATAAACACTAAAAACTTATCGTATATGATTGACAATCATATTCGATAAACAATAATTATTTATCTCTGCAATCAGCTGAGCACATACGATGGGCAATCGTTGATTCTGTAACAGAACTATATCGAAGAAAAAATAATGGCCTGAAATTCTAAATCAACTTACATTTGTTGCTAGCATCAGGTTATGGTCAATTACCCTCGACAAAAATAAGGCAGGATGTGATTAGTATCGTAAGACTAAGGGATGGCCACGATGACTCAAACATGATATTTTGATGTATCCCTAAATGTTCTGATACCATCACGGATACTTGTGCAAATTAGAAACTGAAGTATATTGTCAATGCTTATAACTGTTGTTAAAGTATTGACCATAGTTACTACAATCATATGTGTGTATAATGTCAGCTGATACGCCATATATATAATGCTTTATTGTCATTTACGTATTTCCGTAAAATTGCATTTGAATACTCTTGTTCAGAGGTGTAGGTTTAGCAAATTTAATAATTTTAACTTCCATATACGTTAGCTTAATTTGTTTTATAAATATTTTTTTGGAGGTTAAAGTGCTATATAAAATTTCTTAAATGAAAATAAGGAGTCCGAAAACAAACAACGTATGATACTAAACGTACTCATTTTTCATATACTAGCAAATACCTCACAACTGAAAATAATTTTTTGTACGTAGGAAACTTTTATCAGAACATAGTTAGTTCTATCTTTACAGCACAGCTGAAATATAATCATTGGGGTCTTTACATCAGTTCTTAGATTTAGTACACTATCAAATTGCGCCACGTACTATGTTGTATACACTAACATTAGGGTTTCTTGATGAAATCGTATTTTATCCAAGTGCAATTACCGCTGAGCGCGCGTGGCGTGGACGCGCGCGGGCCGCGACACAAGGTCACGTGACGTCTCCAACATGGCCGCCGGCGAGTTCGTTCCTCTGTACGTTCAGAAATCACATTGACTTTTCCTAAGCGTTGAACAAAAGTGAAGTAAATCATTTTTTTTTGTTTTAAGAAAAAATACTGCATATTGTATAACTATTCATTTCCTATATAATAACCGTTAAATTCTCTAAATCATCAGCAGATCTAGTGCAGTTACAATCATTAATTTAAACTGGTTAAAAACTGTGAACTAATTTACGATTAATTTTTATTCTTTGCATATTAGGTTACAAATTTATCTTTTAATAATGTATTCTTACTATATAATTATGACCTAAGTCCTAAAACAATATATAAAAACGTTAATATGAAAAAAAAAATGATATTATTACTTTGGATATATTATACAGAATAATTAAATATGCAAATTGGCACAAGTTAATTTCGTATAATACAACCTGCAACCAGTTTCCATATCATTAATTACACGTATGGAAACATTGCTCGTTTAGTGTAGCTTTTTGATAATACTCGTTTTTTTTTTGTATAACATGTGTATTTCTGAACGCACTCGCGCGGGAGTCGTTTTCATGGCGGGAAACGTCACAACGCCGAGTTAGTCATACGACCGAGCCGATTCATGACCTATTTCATACGGTTTTCTCGTTGCTATGCAGTTTGTGTAAACATTTTTTTTCCTATTCTATATTGCATATATTTTATATTCGCCTTCTTTATGCTGGATTTTCTTGGAAAATAATAGATCTAGAAAATTATATACAAATTATTCTGATCACCTTATATTATTATATTATAGTAATCACTTATAATCAACATTAAAATGTGAAATTATATGAATAAAATTACTATGTATGCGTTCTGGTAAGACATCACTTGTAATACTTTTTGTAGTGATATTATGATCTATTATTTTGTAGTTGGTATCTCAGATGTTAAATTCAATGAATCGTGATCAGATTGCTTCATGCAATTTTTTCGTTGTCCACTAACGACATCACCGGCTGACGTAAGCTGTCGATGTCTAGCTACGGCTGTATTGTAAATATTTCTAACGACTTTAAAACAATACTAGATTACCTTTTTGTGTCTAACGCAAAATAAATTAGAAGTATGAACTTGTTCATTCGCATGAACCTTAATAAAATTAAAGCAGGTCAGGTTTATACTGAGAGTAATTTAGTCAAAACTTATTACGAGATGTATCACAATTTTATTTTAGAATTCCGCATAGGCTAGGCAGAGAATGAATATACAACCTATTTGAAAAGATAATGTTGAAATATGGATGAGAGTGACCCTTTATCCAAGCTGTCTTTCGGGACATCCCTAAATCACACCTATATGAAAGATATTAATTACGCTTGTGGTTAATATTTAGTGAATAACATAGTACTGATTAAATATGAAACCAACATAGAAATAACTATATGTTAAAAGTTATTAATAATTTCTTCTCATCATTCCCTTGTATGTGATTATGTGAAAATTTGGGACTATTACGACTTAGTGTCCCAGATTTCACTGGAGATCTGACAAACAAATATTAAAATACGAAACTATTTTAAAAAATTATTATTTTGCAATCTTAAAATTAACATTGCTGATCATAAGAATAATAATATCTCAATTAAGAACTGAAGCCCGTTGAATCAATAAGTCTTACAATAACTCAAATTTAATTCTAACCGTGGACTATGAGTACATTCAGATATAATGAAATAACAAAATAGTGCTTCATAATTTAAGAACGAAGAAATTATTGTGTTGTAACTCTATCATTCTTGTGTGGGTAACCATAGCTTTATTCACATATTTATGTACCTAAAAACGTTGGGAAGTAATAGAGATAATAAGGTTCAATAAAGCAACTTTCTACACCTTATTCAACAATTGCCTTGAATTATTAAATTAATATTAAACATGAATTTATGGACTTAATTTGATTGTTTAGATAGAATATTAATTATTTCGATGATATTAACTACTGCTTCAAAGTTGTGTTGAATTAATCTTACGCAATGAAAGAGTTTTTATTAAGCGCTAATAAAATTTAAAACATTGTCATTTTGTGATTAATCTCATTTTTTTTTTAATCAATCTGATATTTATTTACGTAATCGAACAATTATTTGTTTCACTAAAAAATCAATAATGTTCTGTGCACAAAATATGTCCTCAAATGCTCTTATGTATACCTCAAAAGGGCTATCCGATTCTAAAACATGATGTTGCCGCTACGTGCGAAGGGCGGTCGCGCGCGCGCACCTCATTGGTCGATTCGAATTCAGAACTTGGAAAATGCATTCAAATAGACAAGCGACATTGGTCTATACAAAATTTGAAATCATTTTCGTGATTGGCTGATGATTCTTATGATGTTGAATGCATTTTTTTTTTGTGTCACCATTAGAAGGGCCTAGCCGTTTCTATGATTGGTCGACATGTATGTATACACACAGCCCTATGAGGGCCGCTGCTCAGTGACAAATCCGGAAGATTTGTCACTGAGTAAACTTCGACAGCAACCTCCAACATTTTCGATAGTGCTGTGTTGGTACTCAATTTAAAGATACCACTTTGTAGTTTACAAGCGTAAATCAAAATACAGTTATTTGGATATTAAAGTGAAATACTTTATAAACTCGAGAAAGAGATTTTTGCGAAAAACGTTTTAAGCATTATTTAATACTTTTTCCATAAATAAAAAATAGTATTGCGCGTCTTTCTGGCGGTTCGTTTGGGCTAATTTTCGAAACAGCTGAACGGATTGTAATAAAATTTTGTATCTGGGTCGAGATTATATCCTGGAATACGTTACAAAATAATTATTATGCAAATAAAATAATGCGTACTTAAATATTAGCAAAATAATAGTAGAAATGTTTAAAGGAAGACCAAAATAAGCGTCAACACACGACAGGAGTCGAATTTGTGAACGCCACTGGAATCAGAAAACGGTCATTGCCGAATTTTAATTTGAATAAGTGTACTTAGGCCGCGGACGTAGGAAGGTCAGTAAATTAGTGAATTCTAATATTTATGACCACTCGGCTACTCCACAGGCCATGTAGCCATCCACGGTTGCGTCTACTTATTTATTGTGAAGGGTACAACAGCATACCTATCTAGTTATAACGAAAATCCATAGACACTTTACTTAATTAAGTACTTACTTACTTATTTTAACTCTTTTCTTATGAAATATTACCTTACCAGCCGCTTACAGTTGTTACTTTAAAAATCAGGTATGTAAATAATAGGATCCTTTTTTTTTTTGAACTATTTTTTTTTTTCGGTCCCATGGTGAAATTTTGTTGGAAGTACCGTAAAAAAAATTCCCTGAAAGTTTGAGCCCTTAATATTAATATTAAGTACCTACTAGACCAAGGCGTGTAAAGATTTCCCATTTAAAATACACGTAAAACTTGATTTTTTTTCTTTCAAATTTTATAACTCAGAGGCATTTAATGGGATTATCTCGCCCAAAGACAGGTCTTCTTCAGAATTGAACGCTCTACAAAAGTCTCCATTACAGTAAAGTCATAACTTCCACCTACGGGGTAGTACAGGCCCCTAAACCTAATTTTTCGATAAAATTCGCGTTTTTTTGAATATACCTCGTAAACAACACTAACTACAGAAAAATTGTAAATGACAAACTTGTAGGAAATTTTATTTCCTATAAGAAAGTCTTTGGCACCAAATCGTTAATATTAATACTTTTTGAGATATAGAGATTTTAAGTTAAAGTGGTATGGAATTCTTAAGTTAAATTGTTAAATAAATTAATTTTACTATAAATTGTCATTTAAATCACCGATTATTTATATTTTACATTACAAACGATTGATTTTTCAGTGCCTTACAACCTAATTTCTTCATTTGCTGACAACAACTTCGGTGACTTTGTGACTCCAAACTCAACATTAATTTTTAAACAGTTTGACTTTTCTTATGAATTTATAAATACTGAACAACATACATGGGAATCAAATCCTGATTACCAAAAATGTCTTAACACATTTAAAAACTTGAAAGTGGTAAATGATATTGTTGAACGAGGAGTCGCCCTTACTCAAAAATTCAATGAAGCTTTAACTCATAATGAAGATGAAAGACAAACAATTTTTCAAACAGTACAAAATCATCGCTCACAGTATCCATTGTGCACAAAATCAACTTACTCGAGGAAAAATGTTTTATAAAGTACAATAATTGTGTTTATAGATGAGACTTTACTTGAAATTAGATTTTTTGTTGTTTCCAACATTTTTGTAATTCATTGAAAACATCATTAAATGAATTGTTTTTTTTTTAATGAAAATTAAACTTGAATATAGTCATTTTTATTAGCAACTATTTATTTTGATGAAAAATTTACAATTTATAATAAAAAGTTGATAATTTAACAATTAAGCTCAGAAATCCATAGAAATTCCATACCACTTTAACTTAAATTCCTGTATCTCAAAAAGTATTAATATTAATGATTTGGTGCCAAAGACTTTTTTGTAGAAAATAAAATTTCCTACAAGTTTGTCATTTACAATTTTTCCGTAGCTAGTGTTGTTTACGAGGTGAATCCAAAAAAACGCGAATTTTATGGAAAAATTAGGTTTAGGGGCCTGTACTACCCCGTAGGTGGAAGTCATGACTTTACTGTAATGGAGACTTTTGTAGAGCGTTCAATTCTGAAGAAGACCTGTCTTTGGGCGAGATAATCCCATTAAATGCCTCTGAGTTATAAAATTTAAAAGAAAAAAATCAAGTTTTACGTGTATTTTAAATGGGAAATCTTTACACGCCTTGGTCTAGTACTTAATATTAATATTAAGGGCTCAAACTTTCAGGGAATTTTTTTTACGGTACTTCCAACAAAATTTTACCATGGGACCGAAAAAAATTGTTCAAAAAAAAAAGCACCCTAGTAAATAATTAGTGGACAGTTGATGTGTATAATAAAAGGAATCACAGGAGGTGGATTTGTCTTCAAAGGGAATGAGCTGGGATTAGTGCATTAGAAGGAAAATGGACGATTTCACTGCGCGGCCCTTTGAAAAACCGTCGAAGGTAAATTGGCCCTCGAATCGACGCTAACATAACTGATATGAAAGTATGTGTTATATGAATTAACGGCCGAGCATAATGAAGTCGGCCCTAAATCTTTTAAAATGAACATATTTCGAAGTCCAATTCCAAAAATAAAGCTTACGTAAGCACGTCCGTATACGCATCTGTTATGGTAACCAAGTACCTAGGTACCGTCAGGTTAACTTCTTTCAAACCGATCAAATGCGAACTTTACAAACGGCGGGTCGAAGCCTGCAGTCGCGTTTTCGACATTGAACAGTTCAGCGAGGCATATATGACTGAGATGTCTGTAACTCCATTCGCTCGCACCCACAATCCCTTCTAGATCGAGGGACTGCGACGTGCAATCCTCCGCGCCGGCCGGTGCGGGAGGGCGCGGTCGGCAGACGTGAAAGCCTCCGAAATTCGACGCACTGTTAACAACCGCGGCACGAAGCGAGTACTGTAATCTGACTCGAGTCATCGAGTTTATTCATCTAGGTTCAGAAATTGAATCATATAGTCAATTTTTTATCCTAGATTTTATTTAACCATAACCCGTTCGCAGGTTCGAAATTTAGGTCAATACGATTGGCTTATACCCGACAGAGTTTCAGCACTCTCTAAACTGTGACGACAAATCGTAATCACATGAACTGTTTAAGAGTTGACCAGCGCACGGTCCCTGGAGGTGTCGTGTCGCATGTCGGGCGTGATGCCCCATCGTGAGGCCCTAGAGATCGCAGCACGGTGCCTGACGCACACCTGACGTTCCAACGAGCACCGGGGCGCGGGGCCATTCCAAGTCCTGAGGTGAGATGTGCCATAAGGAACGTCGATCCGACAACCCACTGCCGAATGTAAATAGGTATCTCGTTCAGTTTTTTTTTCTCGCTAAGACGTGCCCTCTCACTTTCTCACTTCCCGCTGGGGGTTTAAGCCTTAAGCCGCCCGCGCCGGCCCGATCATACACAACGACGCGACAGCTACGTCCGGGACTGGCGGCTTGGCGTTCTCTCCGAGCGTGTGGTATAATCCATTTAAGTTAGAAACTCGTCGTTCGATTTCCCCGCGGTCACAGGATCGAACCAGCAAATACCCCCTAGTTCGAAGGCAACGCGCTTGACCACCGACCCACCACAGTATAAATTCTAATACGCCTATGCAAATTTATACTTTGATAAGTTTATGGGGCATTCGTGCCTAATTATTCTGATGATAACATAAATGCTACTTTTAAACCAATACTTTTTGAAATATCGCCATTTTCATTGTTTTCTTAGCCATTAAGAAATAAATAATTAAATTTTCAAAGATTTCAAAAAAAGAGCGTATTTTTTAATATTGTTACCTTAGAACTCTATCATTTATTATCTAAATTAAATTGATATTATTTTTTATTTCAAAGTTTGTATTACCAAGATTTTATTTTGTACTGAACAGTGATCTGATCATAGGATACACGAGGAACCGAGGGAACTCCTTAAATATACAATAGAATATTTGAGGAATTCCGTACTCCGCCATATTAATGGCGGAGTATCAGGAGAACTCCTCGAGACTCCAACGCTATGCAATAGTTAATTCAGTACATTTTTAGGTACATATAGTAAAGCGACTTATATTGTTCTCAATTTTTTGGTGAGTTGGTGAAAGATCTAGAGATTTAAAGGTGACGAACACCAACCAACTCGATCGACGGTCTGAGTTCGGGCTGACTACGCTCTAACTGAAACTTAGGGACCCTGAAATTATCATCAGATTTAGAATTAAGAGATTGGGGATCGGAATCGATTTGCATCAATCGGATCAGATCAGATCTTTCTCTCTCTTCTCGGCACTCCGCTTTCTTTGTACGAGAAATGTCGACCGCCTGACAATTATACGTATATCTATTTACGGTCATTTTAAGCCGCAAGCTAAGTTATTATCGACTATATTAATTAAAACAACTTCTCCAAGAAAATAAAAATAATAACCGCATACACAAAGCTGTAAAAATGATCAATTATTGCTGTAGTCGATGGCTGTAGGGCGAGGTAGACGAAAGAGAATTATTCCAACGAAAGCGGCGATAACAAAAGTCGATAAGTCGACCAAATTTAACATCCATGGATGTCTGTGAACGTGAACGCAAAACGCGAACTGTGAAGTATTGGCTCTCAAGGATGTTGAATTATGATAACTGGGCCAGAACAGAGTCCGACACGACTATAGGTGGCATGGACTCCGAGAACTTATTATCTTTATTAGTTTTTTTAGAGAAGGTTTTTATTTTTACTTTTTTAACCGACTACAAAAAAAGGAAGAAGTTCTATGTTCGTCTGTACGTATTTTTTTAAATGTACTTTTAACCTGTTCGTGTAATAAATACCGAACCTGTCTGTGTAAAAAAATATTAAAATAAATTTTTGCACGTGATTTTTTTTTACAAAATTTGTTAATTGTAAAACAATTTTAAATTTTTTGTTTTGTGTTTTGTTAAATATACTTGAAATATAAGATAAAAGCGTCTGCTATAGTAATACGGCAATTATTTCGCCTCCCTATCACGAAATAGGTTATATACCTAGTGTGTAAGATGTATAAATACTTCCAAAATCGGCCAAGTGTTATGACGCCACTTGCTATATACCTACCTAACGGTTCCGCAGTCACCTCATCAGCACTCCTTGTGTCCGGAAATATGTAAATAGGGTTCAACAAACGCTCTACTCGCATTCGGAATACGGGCGGTCTCATACCGGCATGTTTTATTCAAAACTCTTGTCACACATAAGAACATATTTATATCCCGACTGCAGCGCCGCCGGCCGTCCATTTGAAATTTAAAAAGTGAGAAAGGTTCCAAAAATATGACACGTTGATGAAGTGTTTAGAGACACCATTCAATGAATATGTATTCCCTTTTTTAACCGACTTAAAAAAATTGGAAAGGTTATGATGTAACCGATGGTGAAAACTACAAATGATCACTGATATATCCTATATACTTGTAAATATACCAAATGATAAGTAGGTTTTTCACAGATTGTGATAAGGATCCACTGAAATTATTAAGCTACTTATCCTCATCAAAACGCACGTCGCGAAGAGGAAATGTCGATGTAGTACCAGAGGAATGAGGAATATGAGGAATAAACAGAACTCCTCAAGTATTATGGGCACTGATATAAAACAAATGGTGAGGTACTGGAAGAATTCCTCGAGACTCCTAGATTAATATAAATATGGGTACGGTGATCAATATTTAATTACCTAGTGAAAATGTTTAAATTGTTGCTGAGCGAGTCCGTTTTTCTATAGTTTCTGGTCAGTTGAGAAACTGTAGGGAACGACAGATGCATATTAAGGACCTTAGAATAATTATCAGAGCAACCAGGAAATTTGGGTATGTGTAAAGTATGTGTAGAATGTATGTAGTATGTATAAAGTATATTGAAGAGTAAAAGCAAAATAAATTAAAATTTGCTTAATAATTACTAGTAAATAAAATAATCCTTGACAGAAAAAGAAAATAAAAGCCACTTTCAAAAACTTATTAAAGTAATTATTTATTTTCGAGATGGGTGCCAGCTGAAACAAACAAAACTAAAAAAAAAATCTTGCATTGTACATAACCGTCATTAGAGAAAACCTAATTTAACACCCAGGTGCGTCTGCAAACATGAGTACCTATCTGCAAACGGAACGATAAGTGTCGAGTCTGGAGGACGTCGGATTATGAAACTGAGGCTACCGCGTCTGAAATATTTTTAAGTTGTATCAAATTTAAAAACAACTTATTTTAATAGGTTTTTTGACAGCGGTTTTTAGTTTTTATTTCGCTTAGAAGAGTTAGTTTCCACTTGGTTAGCGAAAACGGTCTGATATGGGCGAAAGACGACTTGACGCGCCCGAGGAGGTATGGAAACATCGGTTTAATTTGATTACAATCAGAAATACATTGGTGAATTCTCTCGTTGTCAAAATTCGAAGACCGCGGTATGTGAGGGCTTGAAGAAGAAGTATCAAAACACTCGGCTGTAGTTGCTCCTACGGCTGTGCCCTTATAACTGCTGGAAGGATTTTTTTCATGTGGATAACGATTTAGCGTTTGTGATTTATCCTCGGTACTTTGGATTTGTCTAACGCTCATATATATTTATATATATATGTGTGTGTGTTCTCTGTATTATATCTTAAGAAACAAAGATTCAAATTATATTTTTTACCCAACTACGACAACGGCATATTACTTCTTTTTAGCAATCGTTATAATTATTATGTACAATGCATATTCATATACGAAAACTGTTTGCAAATATATTAATGTATCATTTATTTTATCTTTAAAGTTGGAGCGGGGGGGGGGGGTGTAATAGATAAAGTTAGGGATAGACAAATTGTTTTAAATGCTTCACCTAACGGCGTGACTTTTGATACATCTTTTTTAAAGCTGATGTAAGGCTTGTTCGACCATTTAAAAAACTCTGAAGTGCTACCAGTAAATCAAAAAAATATAATAAAACGGGATCTTTTGCAATTGTTCTTCGGAAGGCTTTTCGTCATTAATACTGCTAAGTTTTTTTTGACTATTAATGCACTTTATGTGACATGGAAATGCACCAAATGGTTGTCACCAATTGTACTCGTCCGAATAATACGTACATCCGATACCATACCATGTAATATGTTTTTTAGGTTACGTTTATCGCATATTATTTATTAAGTTCTTAATTGCATTTGTCGCATATCTTGTAATATGTTTTATCACATTTACTTGTCGCGTATCATGTAACATGTTTCAGACGAATTGCATTTGTCGTGTATCATGTAACATGTTTTATCCAAGTCGAATTTATTGAGTATCATGTGACATGTTTTATCCAAACTGTTTTTGTCATATATCATGTAACATATTTTATACATACTACATTCGGCGTGCATCATGTAACATGTTTTATCCGAGCAGCATTTTTCGTATATCATGTAACTTTAACTACGGTTACAGTTCTCGTATATAATGTAACGTGTTTTATCCAGGCTCCATTTGTTTATGTAATGTATCAACTTTTATCCAGATCGCATTTGCTGTATATTATGCAACAATGTCATAACCAGGTTGCGTATATTTCGACTCGTATTTTGGTAATGAAATGAAAACGAAAATTAATTTCACTTTCGTATTGCGCCACTAATTTGCATTGTATTATGAGCGATACGCCGTTTTGGCGTATAGGCCTACCCGCCATACCTGTGATAATTTATGGCGGCACACGTGTCGCATTAATACGTTCAATCAGATATATTGGCTTGCCACGACAAGCGAATTATAATCAACGTCAAAAACCGGAGGTGGTTGTTGTCAGACACAGGAACACGCCTAGAAGAAGTCCAGTTTTCCAGCATGTGGTCGGTCAGTCATTATACACTTATCGTATATGTCCGGTCTCTCTACATTCAGACTTATAGGTTTTAAGGCCTAATGACTCAATTTGATGACGACCAATAACTATACGTAAATAAGGAAGTAAAATTGGTGAGCAGTTTCATAATCATTATTCCTTTATTAAATATTCTTTTAATAGATTAGCGTGTGATGTAATCATAGTAAATATATATGAAAATAATTTAAAAGCATGCATGAAAATAAAGTTACAATTCTTGTATTTTTAACAATTTTAAGGGATTTAATTATTCTACTATTCATGAAAAGCAAAATGAAGTTGTTAATCGATAATGTTTTTTGAACATGACTTCGTCCGATGTTTGTATTTAATCAAACATTATCTCACATGACACGCATCAATGTGCTCGCTTTCGCAACTTAGCAAATTTTAGACTTTCTGCTCATCGTCTGATCTTCACGAATTAAAGTTTAAACGAATTAAATTTTAGACTTTCTGCTCATCGTCTGATCTTCACGAAATAAAGTTTAAACGAATTAAATTTTAGACTTTCTGCTCATCGTCTGATCTTCACGAATTAAAGTTTAAACGAATTAAATTTTAGACTTTCTGCTCATCGTCTGATCTTCACGAAATAAAGTTTAAACGAATTAAATTTTAGACTTTCTGCTCATCGTCTGATCTTCACGAATTAAAGTTAAAACGAATTAAATTTTAGACTTTCTGCTCATCGTCTGATCTTCACGAATTAAAGTTTAAACGAATTAAATTTTAGACTTTCTGCTCATCGTCTGATCTTCACGAATTAAAGTTAAAACGAATTAAATTTTAGACTTTCTGCTCATCGTCTGATCTTCACGAATTAAAGTTTAAACGAATTAAATTTTAGACTTTCTGCTCATCGTCTAATCTTCACGAATTAAAGTTTAAACGAATTAAATTTTAGACTTTCTGCTCATCGTCTGATCTTCACGAATTAAAGTTTAAACGAATTAAATTTTAGACTTTCTGCTCATCGTCTGATCTTCACGAATTAAAGTTTAAACGAATTAAATTTTAGACTTTCTGCTCATCGTCTGATCTTCACGAATTAAAGCCTAAATGCTGCTTCAACTTAAGCAACAATTTCTAATGAAATCTAATTAATATTTTCGGAAATTAGCATATTGAAACAGACATAGGCAAAGTAAACAAAACTTTTAAAATCATCTTTTTGGTCTGTTAGGTACTTTTCCCACATCGCTCCCAATTGATTTGGTGAATTCGTCAATTGAATGTAAGTACCTGCAGACTCGCTGATTCTATAAATTAACTGTAACTGTGCAAATTTATTTGTTATGAATAAATTAAGAAATTATACATGAAATCGAAAACAGAATAAGCTAGTGAAAAATAATTAAATTTCCTTTTAGTTTTCGAAATTTATTTTCAATTTCAAGCTACAGATTCAATTTCGAACTTCAAGAGAACTTGTGAAATAAATAATTTTTATATTACTGAATGCCAAACCCATCTCAAACAATTTTTAATAATGGCATTGATTAAAGAAATAATAAAATGTACGATTATATGAAATTTATTAAATTCGTTTGACAGAAAGAAAAGAGAATTTAAATTAGACAGGGGCGGTGGCGGACCAGTGGTCGAGGATGCTGTCTTCCAATGAGAAGGTCCAGCTTTGATCTCGATCACAGTCGAATTGACCAGCGACCATAACTTCAGTCGAATCAAACCACTCGATCCGTGCCTTGGAGAACACGTTAGCACGTCAGCAGTCCGCATCGGGCCGGCGCGGATGGCTTAAGGTCCGAGCGCCCCGATCCCATATAAAACGTCCGCGTCAGAATACGCCTCAGTGGCGACGCGGTCGAGACCGGGCACGATAACAAAGGAGCTGTCACTCGTATAAATACTAGCGAATCTACTTCTATAGCTGAGGACGTAAGATATTGGACGTTCAGTATCGGACGCACCGTACGAGCTATGGATCGATGTTCAGATACTCTGCGAGCTCTTCGATCGCCCTTCGCGACAACTCCGAAGACGGCGGCGACGATTGTGCCGCTTGAGAGACCGGCGCGCGCGCACGAACGCGAGTGCGATGCGCACGGGCGGATAGCCGCTTCAAGTGCCGCGCTTTTTTTCAGAGCGCTGCTGAGATTTCAAGAAATGTTATGATTTGCTTTTACTTTTACATACAAGACGCTTTCGCCTTTTGCAACCTCCTTCTGTTCTCAATAATATTTGTTATAAACGAAAGTCTTCCTTAACAATTTATATAATACAATAACATTCTATAATTATAACAGCGATTGGTGTCGCCAAGGGAATGCGATAAATCAATAATAAACTGAATTCAAACAGAGATGACTTCACCGCCCCAGTCCGGGCGCGGCCCCGCACAGCCTCCTATCTCATGACTGACGCATCTCTCGTGTATGTTCCGCCTTCTGCTTCCAACTTTCTACTTCCTATATTTGTATATAAGATATAAACACACAGACTATAATAGTCTTTGTAATTAATTACATAATGAACGGTCTCAAATCTAAAAAAAAAAATTACTATTCATTCCTCACAATTTTATGTTATACTTTTAGGACATTTTTAGTTTGAGTATAATTATATATGAATATGAATTCATGTATCATATGTATTTATATATTGGACGTAGTTTCGTGCCCCTTTCCCAGTAAGCCTGACAAAAACCATAGACGACCTATTGATACAATTATATATCTAACTTGACGTTTGAAGTAACAGTTTCCGGTGTTGCATTTCGTCGAGATAGTGAGAGTTCTAGTGGTGCACTGCCTCTTTAATCGATTCCTTCTCCGTTAGACATCCTATTCCCATTCAAAAGGTCGGCAACGCACCGGTGATCCCCATTGGGGTTGTAATTGTCTATGGGAGGCGGTGACCACTTAGCCTTTGGTGGCTCACAAGCTCTTTCGCTCCCCTGACATCAATCAAACTTATGACTTCGTGTTTAGAAATAGGCCCTTCTCTGATATGCCATCTACTTGTCTGCGCAATATCTGCTAGGTGGTCCCCTATAGATCATTCTATCAGACGTTCACTCTGAGAATTACAGATTCAATATTTATCCATCGTTACTGAGTTTGATGATGAAGGAAACATCATGACTCGTGACACGTCTTACAAGCATTCCCATGTTCTTTGACACCACATAAACTTTTCGTTTCAGCGTAGGCATTCAGCATCTTCTAGTACCTCATCTTACAGGTCAATAGTAACTTTCAGTGTGATACTAGTCATTTTTACAAATCCACATAGATTTTATTTTCAATGGGTCTCGACGGGTTATTGCCTTGCCATCGCTTCAATGGGTTGTTGCCTTCCGTAGGAGTGCATTTTCGGTCTGCAAACAGAACTCCCACCATTTAGCCCTCCTTTTGTCGTATGTTCGGGTCAAAATTGGCTTCAGATATTCCGAGGGCCCCTCAAGTCGGACCTCAAAATCCATTTCCAGCCTTCCGCTCTCCCAGCAGAGGCAAGCTGCACTCCGTTACGTCGACGATACTACTGCAGATCTTGCCTCTCCTTGGGTTTCGAAGGTTGGTATGTCGTCGGTGCTAATGATCTGCAAGTCCATCTCGGTCAGAAAGGCGCCGTATGCCGTTCCTATAGCGTCCTCCGCGCTGTTGTCCAGCAGAGGCACCATGCGTTGACATCTCCGGCTGGGGTAACATAACTGGCCTCTGTGCTTTGGATCTTGGCTTGTGTCCGCCTCCAGTACGATTCGATCTTTTGGTCCCCCTAGCCATAAACAGACATGATCCCTAATTAATCACCCGTAACAAGTAGAAGGCGGCTGACGTTTCGCCGACCAGCTGGCGGTTTTCCATTACCTTCGACTGGTCGCCGAACGCTATTATAAATGTACACAATTTTATTTTTTTTGTATTAGCCCTCTGTACTGCTCGGTGATTGGTCACTATTGATATATTGCAGCAACGGATGTCATATTATACAACGCTAACTGGAGCCGTTATCTCTTTATAAGCAAAAAAATACATTATGTTGGTAGCGTTGGAAGAATTACTTTCTATGAACTTCCATAGACTTCATACACGGAGCGAAAGCTTTCGTTTACCCTCTATTCATACATACGCCCAGAAGTGCAGGAATTAACAAAAAACGTATGTGTACGTCGAGGCAGTTGGTAGGAATTTACGAGTTTAAAACGGACAGCCCCTCCTTGTAGCTCGGTCGCGTTAAATTACGAGCACAGACGAGAGCATGTTGTTCGGAAAAGTTGTTACACAATAACGGCTATGACGTTGTAAACAATTGTAATAATAGAATCCCGGGTAACGGAATGTAAAACTCGATCACCCCGTTACAGCGCTAACTTCATTACGTATAATCGACTCAACGAATGGAAACTTCTATAGTGACCATGCGAAATATATAATGAATTCTAACGTAATATTTTTAATGTCTGTATAAATTTACACAAAATATAATATTTAATAAATATTAGATATCAGAAATTTTATAAGTGGTGATGTCGACTCCGGAAGAAAAGCAACGACGTTCTGTACCGATGGACGCGTTGTCAGGTACTACAATTTTGTTACAAGTCAACTAGTTCGTCTAAATCAAACAAAAATCGTTCAATACTAGTGCTACACCAATCAAACGAAGGTTATAATACATTACTTGATATTAGATGTACAGGATGGATTTTATCACACATTTTTTCGAAAATATTCATAATCTCCTCCCCTTATAAAACAACTTTGCTAAACACCATAGTCATTGAAGTAGCAGTTTTTGAGAAAAATAGCTTAGAATATGTACGTAAAAATGTCATACTGACAGTCTTAGAATAGCTGACATGTAAGTACTGCACAGCAGTACGTCGCGAGGACGGCAACTCGATCGTATCTGCTCTTCCAATCTGACCAAGCATTTATTAGGGTTGTGTCTATATTATTTTTTATATTTTATATAAGTAAGTATTCAATAATACATTTTTGTCGTAGCTACTTTGGCAAAATTGCGAAATTCTATATAAGAAGAAAATTATAGATGTATATTCTAAAAGATACTCGATAAAATTCACCTGTGTATTTACATATAATTAGATATATACACATAAATAAATATTACAAGACTTCCTCATGGAATATTTTTCTGATTTGATTTCTACACCATGTTCAAAACAATCTAAACCCTGCAGTCAAGCTTCGCAGTGGTTATTAAAAAAATATATATTGAAATTCGCATAACTGTTATGACCTTCTAAGCTTTTGCAGTATATTCAACATGTACACCAATCGCGTTCAATAATAATTATGTTGCTAAACGATATCGCACGACATGGTTATACGGAATTTTAATCAAACAATATTTTTACGACAGCAGTGCCCAGCGCCGCCTATTGAAAATGGCTCAAACTGTTTTCTAAATATTTCCAGCAATATGTTGAACGCGACCTATAAATTTGATAGTCTAATATCCGAAATAAAAGCGACATTCACACGTCTTTTTAATGGATGAAAAGTATTTTATATCAAATGCAGTATTTTAAAAAATATATAGAGAATGGGTTGGCTAAAAAATTCGTTGCCAGACTAAGATTAATTGAAAATTCAAAAATACCTTTTTTTAAAACATTGTGCTTATTAGTTTAAAGAACAAATTTGTGTAACATAATCGCAAAGCAGTGCTTTTAGTTATTTTATTAAACATTCATTAAACAGATGTATGTTAATTACACCAGCCCAATAGTTATGCCAGGAAAAAAATAGACAACCCAACGTTTACATACTTTACAAGCTTTATACTTTCGATTAGCATAAAAGTTCTTCAATAAACTAATGAACGCAAAGTTAAAAAAAAGACATTTCTGAATTTCTAATTAATCGTTGTTTATACTAGGAATTTTTTAACCAACCCACACGCAATATGTTTCTTAACATTCTCCAATTTATATAAAATATGTTTCACACCCTAAACAGAAAGGTGAAGGTCGCCTCTAATTCGGATCCACTACCATGAGCTCGATGGTATGATGGGTATACGAAGTCCATAACCGGCACAGGAACATCAATTTTTGCATATATTTCAAATGTATTCTTTATATTTATCAGTTGCAAGCCACTTTTTGGAAATGAAGTGAAGGAACAGATATTTTAGACATATTTTATGATCGAGGTTTGTCCAAAAAAAGGAAATTGATAATAAACTGACACTAATATATATTTCTGAATTTATGTTTCCCGAGTCTACATTCATCGCCACCCCATTGGATTAAGAAACAAAAACAAAATGAAACAAAAAAAAAACAAAAAAAAACGAAAAAAAAAAAAGAAACAAAAGCGACCCTTCCCATTTCCGCCCCCGAAAGTATCGCAACCGACTTTTAATTTTCACAACAATCCGGATTTGATTTCGCCACCGCTCCTCTTTGTGCACCGATTCGCAATGTGCGGTACGACTGTCTCTAGAACCGCTAGAGATTGCACAAAGACATTTTTTTTTTAGATAAATATAAACACGACAAAGATCGTGAACATAAAAATTAGGCGGTCGGAGAGTTGCTAAAGCGACTATCGACCCCCCCCAGTTACCTAAAACCGTACGAGCCATGAACACACATTCGCGCCCAAGCAAGGCTGCCGACTGTCGTTACGCCGTCAATTTCGCTAGACTCGTGTTGAAGTCGTGTCAAATATTCTCCTGTTTGTTCACGAACCAGATTCCACAGAGCAACGATAACGTCCAAGATTTTATTATAATAAAAATATTGTATTTTATCGTAAAGTTAGGATAAGTGTCCTTCCCACGGCTCACTTCAGTCTACTCACACGCACCTGCTTGCGTCATCACGCAACGCATCGGCCACCGCTTAGCAGCGCCCCGTCTGCTGTCGAATGAACGTTTGAAATTGCCTGTCAACAGAGGGAGCTGCTGGGATGTCTGTAGTCGGTTATACAAAATAACAATTCGTTTTTTAAGACCATTTTCATTTCTAAGTTCCCACTATAGAAGCTGAAAAGTTTTCCTAAAATTGGGAAGTTACTGCTTTTAGTCGGATTTTTGAAAATCGAATATTCACCAGATCTTGACGCTTTAGGGTTCCATGAATTTATTTCGATCATTTTCCCAGTGGTGTTTGTGTGTGTGTGCGCAAGCCTTTCATAACTTTTGAACGAATTAACCGAAACGCAGTTTGCAACATTGAAAAGGGGTCCACTCAATTTAAACTTCCTAAAACGTTGAACTAATTTCACCCTGTAAATTTTACAGGAATCACAAAAAAGTTTTCAGAAACATGTTTTTCGGAATAAGTTTTAGATTATTCTACCAATCGTAACAAAAATCCAATCAGCTCTTCTGTTTAAACAGTTGCATCGACTGCCACAAACTGTATAAAAGTTGGTTAATTTGTTCAAGAGATATCATTCGAAAAATTTAAAAAAAAAGTTTTTCTTACACTTTTTTGTAAACCACTACACCGATAAATTCCAAAATATAACTAGTCGTCCACCTCAAAAAATTACATCAATCGTTTTTAAATGCATTATAATCGGTTTAGTCCTACAAAACATATTGTTGGAGAAAAATTTTTCAAAAAGGGTTCCTAGCATCTTTTCCAAACTACTCCATCGATAAATCTAACCAAATTATCCTTAAAATATAACGTTGATTGTCGCAAACTGAATCAAAATCGGTCGATTCGTTCGAGATATATCATTAACGAAAAAGTTAAAAAAAAAGATTATATGAATATCATGTGAAATTCTTGATGGATCGCTGTTACGTATTCAGTCAACAACGTGTAATGCCAAAAAAACATATCAAAATCGAATAATTTGTTCAAAAGATATCGTGGTGGAAACATTTAAAAAATAATGTTTTTTAACTTCCCATGATGAAAACTGAATAATTTTCAGAAATAAGGAAGAGACTGTTTCAGTCCGATTCCAAAATCGGATTTTCATCAGATCTTAATGTTTTAGAGGCCTAAGACTATTTTGACCATTTGAATGATTTGGATCATTGGAAACTGCATAAAATCAGTTGGTTTGTTCAAGAGATACCGTTAACAAAAAAAAACTGTTTTTTTTTCAAATAACTTCTAAGTTCTTGGTGGATTGATGTTAAGCTATCTGTCAACTTCTTTGCTTAAAAAACTGCGTCGAATATTCCGAAGGAGATCAAAATCGACGAAGGCGTTCAACAGATATTTTACTTTTAAATTTAAAACAATAGCATTTTATTTAAATAAATTTAGATGTTCGACGAGCTGAAAACATATTAAAATTGTATTTTTGACTTTGGAGAGCTTGTAAAGGTACATAAATCGATATTTTGAAGTCAAATTCTATAATTTACTCCTAGCTATATTTTTGTAGACTTTTAACTTGAAAGTAACAAAAAATTTACGAAATAGGCCTACAAGGTCGACCGTTTTTCGAATTTACGAGCTCAATAAACTTTTGAGCTTCGAGACAACTGTGTTCATGTACTCGAGGAGCACCAAAAACGCATCGACTAAAAATATCAGAGCGGGAAGTTTAGGGGACGGCTTGCAGGGTCGAAGGTCTTACAGGTTTTTTCAGCTTAGGGTAAGTAATCGAGAGCTGTAAATTTTACCGAAAACTCAAAATCATTGATGGAGCTGGACGCAGGGCCGGGTCGGTACTCACCGACGCCCCTCGACCACGCACGCCGTTCCGACGTCCCCTCCCGTCCGCCGCTCTCGCGTTACGCCTGTCGTATTGGAACGTGTCCCCGCACATCCTCGTGTGATGCGAGATCACCTATTTGTCTGCGTTGAATGACGGTGCGAGATACGCCTGTCCAGATCTTGTGTAATTTTATCTTTCAGTCCTTGTATTTCGAAAATCGATACAAACATAAATGTATCACGAAAATTGGCCAAGTGGGGCCGCACTCTCGCAATGAGGGCTGTGCACTGCAACACAATATGATTTGTGTTTATTACTTAAAAGGGATTATTATCCTTCAATCATTTGTGGATTCCTAGAATGAGCGCGACTCACACTTGACCGATATATATATATTCGAGACCCTGACAATAAGTGCTTTCATTTTATATATTTTATATGCATTAGTACATGATACAGATTGCATTTTTTTTTAATTTCTAATTTACTCTCCAAAAGTGACTCTCATATTTAAAATTAATTTATTTAGATTACACGATGGTGTTTGGGTCACAGGTATGTGTATCAACTCGTCTACTGACTCAATCAGTCCAGTACATACAGAACCATAACAAACGGATAGACAGACAGACAGACACTCGAGTGAGCTCCCTTTTTTCACTTGGAGTTGCGGAACCCTAAGTGCGCACAAGTTTCGCTGCAGCTTACAAACGTACCGGTTACAGACTACGCCTATATAAGCTATCACCCGGTCTCGCGCTGTGGACTCTTTTTTCCTCTCTAAGATCGCTATGCCAAAGATGGCGCTTCTGGATACGATATCGACAAATTCATGACGGGCGTTCACCCGATAACGGTTTTGGAGACGAGATTTTCTTTGTAATGTTAGCTTTTAGGGTTCCGTACCTCAAAAGAAAAAACGCAACCCTTACAAGATCACTTTTTTGTCCGTCCGTCCGTCCGTCCGTCCATCCATCTGTCTGTCTGTTAAGACCCTTTATCTCGGATAAGTATTCAATTGAAATTAAAACCATATATGTAAGTTTATAGTCCCTTGAATTTGTGAAAATATCAAACTTCTAAATTAACGTGAGGAAAACATACGGCAGTTTATGCCGCACAAAACATATATTAAGACACTCTCAAGGGAATCAAAATTTAAAGGGTATTTTCCGTTGACCTAGAACTATGAAGTTTGACAAGAAATACCGTATTTTTCTACAAGTATAAGAAAAAAATCTAAAAGTCGTACATTTGTAATTAAATCATAAAAGTCTTTATTTTTTAAAGTACGTAATCAGTCATCGAGGTTAAACAACGGTTTGCGCGGTCATAACTGTGTGAGTAACCATATCTTTTGTAGAATTTTTTTAAACTTTTACTAACTTATACAAAAGAAAAAAATCTGGAAGCCGTATATTTTTTTAATTAAATCACAAAATAAAACAGGGTCTTTATACAAGGAACGGCGGTCCAAATTTTGAATTTGTCGTACGAAAGAGTTTCATTAGCACAAGCTTAAGCAGATTTTTAAATATTTTCATCTGTACTGCATTTCTTTGTGACGATGACTTCGGAACCCTATTATCAACATGGTCCGATACGCTCTTGGCCAATTTCTTTTTATTAGCACACTATCGAGTCACGACCGCTCACAATGCTTTTACTTCGAACGAAGGTAGCTACACCCGAGCGGGTCGGGGCCGACGGCTTAACGTGCTCCGCGAGGCACGAAGCGACTTCGGTCGGACTTGAGCTCAAACTTAAGCACACTTGAGTCCGAGGCGCATCAGTCGTTTCGTGCATTGCGATCGGCATACGAGCGCCGTTCATACCGGCCGAGGGCGCCGCTGTCGTTCGCCCCGTCGCTCTAATGCTCGCTTACAACTACGATGGAGTTGCTGAGCCGATTCTAGGTACCAAATGGAATTAAAACTTCAAATAGACAAATTGCTTACACGTATACTGACCCTTGGCACATCGGATTTCATATAGATGTATTATTGTTACTTTATCGCAATAGGGTAGTTCATATTTTTTTCTAATTATTACTGCATTCATAATTACTGTATTTAAAATTCCTTTATTCGAGTGTACTGTAAACATATTTTTTTTAATTTTAAAAATACCTGAATATTGACTTTTTTGAATTGCTAATTAGACAGAGAAGGCTCTAGTACCCAGTGACGTCATTGTCCACTAGCGCCGTACAGAATAAAGTTAAACTCCGCTTCTCAAGAGAGAGAAGCATATATTTTTCGATCGCTCGTAGCTCATCGTTTTATTAACCGATTTTCATTTCGATAGGGTTTTTAGTCGTCGTGTCAAGTCATCTTAGATGATTCATCAATAAATACAATATTCTAAGCGTCAGTAAGTGCCCTGTAATTTGATGACAAGGACCTTAAGCCCAGACAATTTTCCACTGCCTTGTATTATGCTTGTACGTATCTTCAGTTTCTTAATATAACAGTAGACGTATGTAGCGCTCAGTGAAACCGTTCTTAAGGGCATTTAAATCTAGAGCCAATATAGTGAATTGTACATTTTCGACGGTCGTCGTTTAGAATAATCGACAACCGTTTACAACGAGCGCATGCAGATGGTTCCGTAGACATCGAATCTGTCTCGATGTTCTGACAGAGAATACATAATTTATCGCTTGTCAAGTGACAAATGATCTGGCTTGATATTTAAATAAGTTAATCACTCATGTCTAATCGAGATGCGCACGAGGACAGTTTTTATGCCGGTCTATTTTATTCGATATCTTAAAACAACGAGATCGTACTGGTGGACAAATCCATCCAAGACACGACCGCTCGCTTTCACGCCGTAATGAAACTCACGTATTTACAAGATTTACAAGAACTGTTGAACTTATATTGTTGAATTTATAATATTTCTAATAGGGACAACACATAATCTGTACATATACATTTCTCATGGGCACATCACGTTGTGATCAAGCTCTAAGAAAGGGTTATTATAAATTTCGATCTCGGACGGCGGCAAAAGGTTAAAACACAACTCCACCTGCATATGTGTAGAATTTGATCAAACACGCAGTAATTGTCCCCAATAAATTGATGCAAATCAGAACGTTGCGTGCGAGCTCGTCGTAGACTGTCACTGTAGTTGACTCAGTTAAACTGAATTTTTTAGATGCATAGTGTTGTTGGCGTATCGAATGAAGTACCAACAACTGTAGAAATAGTTGTTGTATTCTGAATAAATAAGAAGAAAACAATGTAAAATTATTTTTTTTTGCATAACCTTCGGATGACTGAACACGACAGCGGCGTATTCTCTTCGGTAAGATATTGCCCGAAATAATTTTATTGTGAATAATACGTATTGTATACACTTCAAAGCCTCTATTTTATTGTGAATAATACATATTATAACTTCACAGACAGTAATACTCGGGGTTGTTACGGTAATTTTGATAGGACTGTGAGTGTTGATGAAAAATTTCGAGTTATAAGCTTTTCCATAGGTTCAAATAGGAACAAGTTGCAAATGGAACTAGGCTATCAATTCTCACTACGGACAATAAAGATATCATCAAATCGATAATGGGTCGAGGAAGTTCTCGACACTCGATCAAATCGAATATGCTAAACGATATTAAAACGTAAACTTACGATAAATCCGAACACAGCGCGAGTAATCGTAAACTGGGTCGGCTACGATAGATATCGATTGACTGTAAAGTTACACGTAGAGCTTTTAACCTAAAATCAAAATGGCGTGCATTCGTGTAACACTCTTACTGGAATCCAACGACTTACAAGTAACCACGTCACGTTACAATTCTCAAATGTGGCAAGAGGTGGCATGTACGACCGTGCACACGCATCGCCCCGCTACGCCGACGTGTAGCCATATCGAAGGGTTTGCGTAATCGTGCACGCAATTGTGTAAACCTTCAAAACTGGCGCGACACGTCGATCAATCGTCGAATGCACATTTCCCTGTGCCGACAGTCGCGAATCGAACCTACGCAAAAGGTGTCTATTCGAACGGCTCAGTGACGTGAATACACACAGGTATATATGTCGTTAGGTCTTTATTTAGCCGAGAAATAGCACGAAAACTGGTTCGCTTCGCACGGGCCGCCGTGCGCGCGCGGGCGTAGACGTTCAATTGAAAGCGTTGGAAAGCGCACTCACCTCGCGTCGCCGCCATGTTGAGACGCCGGGACAAAGGAAATTCCTTTTTTTTTTTTTTCATTTTCTACCGCAACCGCGGTAGCATTTTCTACCGAAACCGGAGGTCTGTTTAGGTAGGTTTCGGATGTGTTTTGGTTTTTTTTGTCACACCACGACGTTAGCGACGAAGGGCGCGCGGGCGCGGCGCGAGACGTGCACCGCTGCATTTACCGAGCGATACTGACCTAGACGGTGCAGGGCTGCATTCGCGCATACCGATGTCGCAGTCCGTGTTGTATTTTAGTCTGATTGTTGAAAGTGCCACATCGAATTTTACGCCGTTAAGCAATAAAGGTGTAATATTTCAGTTTTTCTGAAAATAAAACATATTAATTTACATAGAGAGTGATAACTGAAATATTTTGTTCTGTAATAATTCTAACTATACGCGCTTTTATGCATGAATTGGCATGTTATTTATATTAAAATTTTTCATTTATATTGAGTTACCTAACACTTCATATCTCCACATTAAAAATAACTAACTAATTTTCTAGAAGTGTTACCTCATACTACGACTATTACCTACCTGATACCTTAAAAACAAATTAATATGTTACTAAAACACAAGTAGATCGATTGAAATCAAAATTTTATTTTTGACACTAGGTGGTACTTTAAACATACTTCTCTACAAAGATGTCAATTGGAAGAAACCAATACTTCCACAACGTTTATGACAAATAAAACTGGCACACTCCAAAAAATGGCGCAAAGTGCCCATACGATTATACTAGTCTCGAGTAGAGAATTTTCATGAGTCTTACTTAGGCGTCACGGTGAATAAAATATGAGTTAAACACGAGAGCTGTTAAAATACACTATGAAGATAGAGTTATAACTTGTAATCGCATGGAAATGACGTATTGTCTGTCTTTTATACCGTTAGTAACTTAGGACTTCATTAGTCTTTTTTATAATTAGAGTTGCACTTATAGCAGATGGAAGGACGGGACAAATGCCGCGATGAATGGGAAATACGGAAAAAACACGAAAATCATGTAAAATTCCTTAACTAAATACAAAAAAAAAAATTTTTCCCGTGAACCGTAGTCGAAAAAGTAGGTACAGACTACGTATTCTCTGAGCTATTTGTTTGTGTGTTAAGCAAGCTTTGTGCCGCCCAGTTGCAGAGTTAGAGATGCTTAAGTGAGATAGTATATTAGTTGACTTCTATAACCATAACTTGATATATTGATATATTGCAAAGCCTTCAGTATGAATTGAGAAAAACTCTTTTTAGCTCCAATACCGTAATGAGACGTAGCATGATTCGACATTAAGACTTAGAGTCGTTAAAACGACACTTCACATGTTGACGTGCCTTAAAGGAATACCTAAAGATGTTCATGAATCGTTGAAGTAGGGCTTGAAGTCCTGAAACAGACATCAAAAGCGCTGTTCTATGTTTCAAAGGGCGAAAAGGGAAATCCAAACTTCAAAAATGAACCCGAAAAGTTCAGAAAAAAGTTTTAATAGACTTAAGCATACTCTAACACGAAGACAGACGTTATAGGTCTATACTCTCAGCTGAGCGGTACCTGATAATGTTATTGTCATATCGTAGCAGTGATAGAGTCCATCCGGTTGATATGGTATTGTGAAAAGGTAATTGATTAAACTAAATTTATATTAGTAACAATAAAGTAGTAGCAAATTAGTAGCAATAAAGGTGTAGGTTGTTTTTCCTGCATAGTTGAAATGGTAACTTAACTTTTTTTTTAATATATATCATAGGGTACACAAAGCAATAATTAAGATAGTGTAAATGTGTGTTAATTATGCATTATCGTTATATTGTACATTTGATTAGGAAATGCAAAAATTACATCGCACCATGTGATTTCCATGCAGGTCCGCCATTGTAAACGACAAACATTTAAATAGCAACAAACACTCTCGAAATGTCATTAAACGGGGTCACAAACTTCTCTCTGTAGCATGAAAAGCCTCCCCGCCCACCCTACCGGCCCTAGAGTGACGTACGGTCAGGCGGCCTGTCTTCAAAGAAACACATATCACCGGTCTCTCATGCTCCCAGAAAACGGTTTGACATGCTTGACTTGTCAAAATGGAACACTCATGATTATTGACAGCTCCCCTAGCAACTGTCTCCGTATGCCGACCTCGGCGTCCGAGTCCAAGTTTCCGCGTCTCATGGGCGCCTGAACAGATTTAACCGTAACTCAGCTCGGGCCGGTGTCAAAAAACATCATGATTATTCAGTATCTTGAAAAACGTACGTCAGTATTTTAACGATTTGTGAAATTCTTCATGTACGCGCCGGGTCTACTCTACCCGTTGAAAGGGGCTGACGACCTGGTCAAAATCGAGGGTCAACTTCGGTTACAAGACCGCACGCCGTGGAAAAGTTTATGGAAGATTTATGTATAATAGTGAACGTAGAATAGATTAAACTATTGAAACTATTATATATGGCGTGATATTTTTTTCTCAGAGAACACTCATTTTCTGAGATATCCAATATTTTAACACTGATTCTGACGCGTCAAATGATCACAATATCGTATCTGAATATTTCTAGGTGTCTTTCAACGTCCATGTATATTTTATGTATCTCTAGTAACCTGTACATTGGGTTGTCTCAAAGTAGAGTCACAACAGAATGAGCAAGGGCTAGCGCAAGGGCTGTCACAAATATGTACCGAAGGTTATATATACGCATTTATAACTATCAGGAGTCATTAAAATTAGCTGCGATAAATAAATAATTTTGTAGTACAAACTCAAGTAAAAAAGTTCTCAGTACTATTAAAAGGTTAAAACTTCAAAGAACGAAATAAGCGGACTTAGTATGAGCTTTGCAAATATTAACCAAAACAAAGAAAATCGATGAAATCCATTTGATGAAATTGGAAGTATAAAATTAACTCTCGCGTTAAACCCATTTACCCACTCTATGCCAGCGCGGACAGAAATATCAGACATTGCTAATTAAATGTGTCGGACAAAAAAAACTACGTGGAAAACATAAGTTAAATGTGCGGAGATCAATGTTATTTGTGATTGCGTCTCTTTCTTATCTCCCATCGCGTTCGACGGCGTAAATCATTATCCCAATTGTTATGGCAACACGAACGCCGTCTTGCTGATAAACTAGGGGCTCAGAGTTTTTGTCGTCAACGAGAAAAAAAATTATCTACTCAGGCAACCTGACTTGTGTTGCTGTAGGTCCCCAGTTGATACGACGACGTGCTGACACGACCCAGCGTTTTACATTCTCCTTTTATGCGAACATCGCGCCGGGTCTTGAACACGGGCAAGCTCATTCGAAGCGATATGAGATAGGACAGCGACTGACCTAACGTGAAATGTAAAGAATCTAGTAGAAATGAGAATATTACTGCATTTTTGATTGTGTCATAGCAGTTAAATAAGAGATTTAAAAAATGCATTATGTCGTAATACATATGCAATAATTGTTTTGAAATTGATGATGTATCGTTTTGTATCATAAATTTTTGAAAGAATTGATATCATAATTAATTTGTTATAAGGTCGGGGAAAAGTTTTGTCGTATTTTATATACGAATTCAAGTTAATTTTTTATTATATTTTATTTATATTTAATTACAATATTTTGTTTAACAACTTATGGCCGTTTTGTAGGTAGCCAGCCACATTGCTGTAAAAATTTTGGAACTTTTCTGATCAAAAAACTGCGACAAGTAGTTTTGACAGTCCTCTCTTGGTGTTAACTTAACACTCCCTAAAGAATTCTGAAGTGACCGAAACTGGTGAAAATCTGAGGGTGCAAGGTCAGGGCTGTATGGTGGGTGCTTTAACACTTCCCAACTACACTCTCCCAATATTTACTGAGTGTTTAAACATGTGTGTGGTCTGGCGTAGTCATGGTGAAAAACCCCACCCTTTCGGTTGATCTACTCCGGCCGTTTTTGCTCTACTTCTTGCTTGAGTCTCATCAGCTGTTGGCAGTAGAGATCCGAAATGATGGTTTTGCCCGGCGGTAAAAGCTCATAATGAATGATGCCCTTCCAATCCCACCATACACATGGCATCAACTTATCGCGAGTTAATCCGGGTTTCGCTATAGTCTGTGGAGCTTCCTTGCCTTTTGACCATGATCTTTTTCGCACCTTCTTGTCATAGGTAATCTATTTTCCCTCACTAGTGATCAATTATTTCAAAAATGGTTTGTTTTCATTACATTTCGATAAAGAATCGTAAATGAGTACACGATTCATTACATTTCATTCAGTGAGCTCGTGTGGAAGACCGACATCTTTACGTTTATAGTTTTTCGCGGCTCGTATCGCATTTTTCCTTTTTGTGTAGTAAAATTTCAAAATGGATCAAATTTTAACGTTAGATTCATTCATTTTGGTGTACATAATAACAACAGAAAAATGGCGGGACACCGTTTTTACTTTTTACTTTTCCTTTTATAAAATGTCACATATTTAGTGGTGTCTAAAATAGCCAGACACAAATCGCACAGCCAAAGAGATTTTACTGCATTTTTTTACGTATAAAACACGAAAAAACTTTACCTCCGACCTAAT
This sequence comes from Eumeta japonica, assembly GCA_005406025.1. Classification (NCBI taxonomy): domain Eukaryota; kingdom Metazoa; phylum Arthropoda; class Insecta; order Lepidoptera; family Psychidae; genus Eumeta; species Eumeta japonica. Next base: position 161,922 of record BGZK01001248.1, read on the forward strand.
ACATTGCTTTTCAGGTTGTGCTCGAGTGCCGATATCCGACATACACTCATTGGTTTATTATCGTTCTTCATCTAAAAATAGGCCAAAATATCTGCAATTACTAATATAAACTAAATTGTATTTCAATTATAAATAATCGTAAATCACATTTTATTTATTAAAATAAAATGTGATTTACGATTATTTCGATCTGTATAAATGGCATTTTGTGTACATACAATTTTGAACAGTAACGGGACATAGTTTCAATATAACAGTTCGTTTTATTTATGCGTAGATCAAGAAATCAAAGTAAACTGTGATTACGTGAGGATATCCTCGCGTCCAAAAGAGCACAATGACCAACAATACCATCGTATGGATGACGAATTTGTTACGACGCCCTTAAGGGCATTCAAATTAATTTTGAAAACACATCAGAACGTGGTGGTCAAAAATAGTGTAAAGTTGAATTACACTTTTGTACTGTACTAAAAAGCGCGATCATCAGCCTCTTTAGTGGCACAGTACAACGCACAAAACTCTGCCGCTCTGAATTGACTGCGAATGATGCAATGCGCAGGTTCAGCGCTCCCCGACCCTACCTTCCTCTCCCCTCGTTCCTATCTTACGCCATTGCTACGCTATCATGACTGACTTCACAGAAGTAGTTTCATGTGTTGTGCTGAAGCTTTAAAGGTTAACTGGGCATGTATCTTGATGAATGGGCGATTGATGTATGTAAACATACATCAAATAAAAAAAAAGGTGTCGGTGTACCATTTTCAATTTCTTTCGTTTTGGGTTACATATAATAATTTATGTACCAACGCGAATTGTCGATTTGGTGCGTGTTTAAATGTAAAATAATATTTATTTATTCTGAACTTGTCCAGTGCTCGTTCGAAGTACATTTTTTATCAAGATTCACTTCGTTTTGTTACAGATGCATGCAATGCATAAATGTGTTTGTATGGACACATGTGGCAGGTTTCCATAATGTAACATTTGGTGCCCGTTTGTTATGCACTATTATTATTATGTTTATTATTTATTGTATAACACGTTCCGTGACACACAAAAGCTGTAACAACGACACGGCCAACACTCCGCAAATCCTATTTAATTTTATTTTGATTCCGATTTACACAGTACTTAAATGTAACTTCAGTGATCAATGTTGGGAAATCAAAGGTCGTAAAACAAATTTGAGAACTGTTTTGCGTGAAGGAAAGATTGTAAATTTAAGACAACATCCTGTCAGTCATTGACATCAGTCGGTGAAATCGGCTGTCGATATTATACTTAAATATGTGTCGGAGGGGCGGCGCCTCTTGACTCCCTTGCCGGCGCCCACTCACGCCCTTAAGAGCAGCCAGTCGACGGCTCGATCGGATAGAGTCGACGAAAGTAAACGGTTTCGATATTATTGGAGTGATACGTTACGAAGTCGGCGGGCATTCGCGGGTGCGGCCGAGCGCGCGCGCGGCCCGCGACACGCCGCGGCGCGCGCGCGTGTGCGTAGGTGAGTGCACGCGGCCACTCGATTTTTGAAATCGCACACGTGAACGGCGCCGGCCGCGCCCGCGCCCGCGCCCGCGCCGGCGACATTCTATTTTCAGGCGTATTTCGTAAAATAAGCCTACCCTTAGGAGCGTTCACTTGTTCACTGCGCGATTACGCGCATATATATCCTGAGGAATCCATGGCGGTTTTATGAATTCGAAAGTAACTCCGTCCGTCTTCGTCCGGTACGTCGTTGTGAATCAATTATGATGAAATTTAATATGGAGATAACCCGAACCCTAGGACATGACATTGACTTTTTGCATAGATGTCCGTTAGACTGAGTATCTACTTGTAAGTGGTATATAGTTGAAATAACTGTAACAAAATAGAGTACACTGAGAGAATATTCTGTTTCATAAAATAAGCTTCAGCATGTGCACCCCTCCGTCGGTTTTTTTGTCTTTTTACAACTCTACAACGTTATATCCGTTTTCGGGGAAACTTAGTACTCAATAAAACTCACCGTCTCCTAAAATATTAATCTAATAAAATAAAGAAAAAAGTTCACTTTAATATAATTATTTTTATTTCATATTTTCCACTACGATTATGTTTTTATTTTGTTTGGTCACTTTGCTTGGAAAGAGAGACGGTAGGTGGAGGAAGACCAAGACTGAGTTAGAGGGGGAGTAGAGATGGAAGTGAAAGAGCGACAGAGAAGACTGATCTAGAGGAGGAATAAAGGTATAAGTGAGTGACAGGGCGAGGGAAAAGGGAAAGAAAAGGAAAAAAAGCGAGAACCAAAGAAAAGGGATTCAAGTCTGAAATAAGGTCAAGGTCGAGATCAGTAATAGGATCTGGATCGCGTACCGGATCGAAGTTTTAATAAACACCTTCAATCAACATTTGTTATCCACGCGGGCAAAACTCATAAGCCCTTCCAGTCATTTTATATAGGCGTGTTTACAGCCAGCCTGCGTAGGTGGACATTGCCAAAGAAATGTTTAAATTCTGATTCGATTTCGAGTCGTAGTCTAATCGATATTGAAACGTTTTCGGTGTCATTTCATTTAAAATGGCGCCCGCTCCGTTCGGATCAAAGGTGACGACGGCGTTCATGCCCCCGCGCAGATTTGGGAAATTCCACGTCTGGTCGCGCACGCTACGGAGAAATGCCGTATACCAAAACCGAGTACCTGACGGGTGCTGCGCGGGTGTACCAGAAGCGCGTCGATAATTTGATGCGTTTGAGAATTTAGTGTGAATTGCGGGACAACTGTGACCCAGTACTATTTCATTGAACTGAACATTTACAATTCCGGTGTTATTTGGTGCCATTCGTTTGGTTCGATGTGTATAATACTTTTGTAGCAGGCCGTGTGCGTACGGCGTTACGTTGGTTTTGTGTATGCGTTGAGTTTTTAATCACCTCACGCTACCGATCGCCCTCCTACAATCTTTTGTAGGAGGCCCGCTGTGGGTCGACGTCTGCTAACGACGTGGTTACTGGCGTAATGAATCTGCACCAGACAACTTGACGTGATCACGTCAGGCTACGTGTCTCGACACGGAGCGGAGATTTTGATGGAAATGCGCAATGATATATAACTTTGAATGTTGATAAAAAAGTTGAAATATAAACATATTAAAAATAAATTAAAATAAATCACAAAGAGACTTCTATCTTTTGTGAATGATGCTCTCATTGACGAACTGAAATCCAACTTGACTCAAAACTATTCGAAATTAATATTTCAGGTTAGTCATTAGATGAATTATATGTGTGAAATAATTCAAATTTTTGAAAATTGATACAAACTCGTGTCCAATAGACGTTGATGAAGAACAACAGCTATGAATGACACTGATCGCTGAAGCAGTGAGGTAAAGGGCTCACTCCATGTGATATGAACTCACGGTACTGAAGATCGACTCACATATGGAGTCGGTCAACAGTATTCGAGGACACCGTCTGTCTGTATGTATTGCAAGCAAAAGCCCACTTTTAGGCTTTTCAACTTCTTTTTTCGCTATCTAGAAACAAATGTGTATCTTTATGCAAATATTAATTAGTGCGATCAAAAAATTATGTAACACCGAACACGAATATTTTTAGTCTATTTTTGTACTTGCGGCACGCCCGCGTGTAGTATAACGGGATTTTTTTAAATAACCTTAGAATATCTCACACTTAAAAGAACAACGGATGTTGCAAAAAACTTGTAGTATGTTCCATAAAATTAAAAATTAGTATGATCTGGTTACAATTCGCTTTTTGGTTTTTATTTTTTTTCTCCCTGTTTGAATAAAATAATAATCTATTATTTTTCTTTTGTAAGAGTTCAATTTAGGTACATTAATACTATTTTTTATTCGGGACGAAATGGACAAGTTTTTGGTGCATTTTTATTACAGCATTTACAACTTAAATTTGGATGTTGAAAAGTAAATAAACAAAAAACGTAAAATAACATTTTTTTGATTTATTTAAAATTGTAAATAATATCGAATTATTATTTTAATTATTATTTTTTTATTGGATTTCGTCACTCATCGATAATAATAAACGGAAACAAAAGTAGTAAAAAGTTGTCTTTTATTTATAGATATGACATTCAAAATACCTAAGTATACATAATTTTAAAAATAACTAATAATCTCGATAATCATTAGGTTTTAACTAGGGTTATCACGTGATAAATATTAATAACAAATTATCACACCTACAAGCACTGAGAAAGACTCCAAATATTTTCAGGATATCCAGTATTATTTGAAGCATTACTCGATTAATATTGTGTTATTACTAACACAATATTAACATCATTCTGTAATGTAATATATATAAGCTCGTTGATATCGATATTTCGTTAAACGAGACAAAATTTTATGTATATTTTGATTGATACGTAATGAATTGTTACATAATTATATATCTGTTCTCAATTATTTACTATTTTAATATAAAGTACTTTTTATAGCATATTAGAGGGGTAAACGAGCAGGCAACTCATGAGAGAGTAGATGATCACCGCCACCCATAGATTCGCCACGACAGAGGAGCCACCACTGCGTTGCCGGTCTATAGGTGGGCCAGCGGACCTTTCACTCAGGCGACGAAATGTAACAGCGTAAGCTGTCACCCCACGTTTGTATTCTGCGAGTGTGGTATCTCACCGCTCCTGCCGACTCATATCCGTGCTGCAGCCGAGTTGGCCACAGCACAGGCTCTACTGGAGTAGAGCCACTTATGCCACAATAGAGCACTTTCATTTCTGATCGATAAGGAAGTCGAGAAAGAACAGGGGCGCCGGATCAGCAGTTGAGAGTATTGCGTTCAACACACGAGTTATGTGCTATGAATCCCGGCTGCAGACGAACTTTTTTATGTCTTTTTAACATAAGTTATATCAAAACACTCGCTCCGTTCCTCGAAGGGTTCGTTGCGCGTTTGGTCCCGGACGTTGTGAAATGCACCGGGCCGTCGCGGGGGGCTTAAATGCGAGCCCTCGATCGATAACGAAGAGGCTGTGCGACGCTATGCCTTAACGAAAGGGTTACTAAAATTTGATACATAATAAAACTTGAGAAACCTAAATTGCAAACAAAATGGAAGTTTTATTTGATGCTATAATGTTAGTAGTGGCAGTGCTCTAGCGGCTTTTCTTTTGATATTTGAGGTCATAATTGTCTAGCCGGTAAAAGGTACTATGATACTGCGCGACGCAAATTCCAGAGGCAACCGAAGTGCAGACGCCCTTAAGCCGCAGGGAACAGTAATATCAAAAGACCTTCGTGCTGCGAGTTACACCTGGACAAGTACAACTTGCGTACATTGTATACACCCACGTCTAGATTCCTGGAGATAGAAGAACAGAGACGCATCATCTCCGTCTGTCTGTCGTATACGTCCCTTTCTTCTTTTTAGTTACTACGGCGTAAGTAATTAGGGGATAATCTAGTCGATAACTCGGCCGTCCACGAGGCCGGAGCTGCATACAGATCGAGCCCTCATGGTCGCCCGCATCACTGTACATATTTTTATACTTAAATATAGTTATAGAATAACGTCATTTTTTCTGAAGGAGATAGAAGACGTCGAGATGAATCCTATGTGATGATAAAAGGTTAATCCTCATTAATAGTTGTCGACGGGCAAAGGGCGGGGCGCGTCGATAGTAGAACGATACCTAAGGAAGAAGGGTTCTCGAGTAACCACCAGTGGGCCTAGCGCGACACCCTAAACAAGAGTCTTTCTATGGGGTTATATTTTCGCGTCAATATAATGAGCGAAAGGGACAGCCCTATAGAGAAATTTTTGTCTAGGGCGCCATGCCAGGCCGGTAGAAGACCATGACCGAGTCCCAGCGCGAGGCGGTCTCCCAAAAGGTGGTCTGACGAACTGGCAAAGGTCGTCGACGTACCTCAAAGGTGGGTCAAACTCGTACATGGTCAAGATCTCAGGGGGAGGCTTATGTTCAACGGTAGATATTTAATAGCTGATATGTATACTCACTAATTAATATATTACATATAACATTTTTATATTATATAAAATTTATTGAAAAATGAATGCTCATTGAAAACTGTTCCACATATGGGCATCCCAGTCGTTCCACGCATCCGCGACGACGTGCGCCGACCTCAAAGCCGATGTTACGATTACAAAACCCAACTCCACCGCACAATAAAAGCGATCCGATGAAACACGGCTCACGTATGTGTGCATGTGAATTGAGCAAATAAATAGTCAACGGAGCGGTTACAATAACTTCGGCGTGACGCACCGGCCGCGGCCCGCGTTCGGCATTCCTTCTGTTCATCATTAAACGTCATTGTCGCCTCTCGTCGCCGCCGGCCGCCGCTACAAAGATAGTGCACGTCTTGTGAGGAGGCTCTCCCGATTCATGGCGCTTCGATTGGGCGGGTTTTGTCCGCCAGGGGCGCGACGGTCGCGTTTCCGCCACGGAAAAACGTCATAATAGTCTTTTTCAGAGACATAAGCAGCTACGAATTTGATTCGTGTACACATCAAAAGTTTAAAAGTAAATTTTAGAGTTTATTAGTACGATTATTACAAAAATAAAAAAAAAAAAAAACATGTATTTGTAAATATTTCTGGCCGCTAGTCCAAACACATTTTTTGGATATGACGAACTATTGAATTAATATATTCATCAAAACCTATATAAACACGCCCTCAACTCAGATGTTTGCTGCCACACACAATAAAGATATATTTCACCACATTAATAAATATATTTCCTTTGGGAAATTCTCTTTTTGATGCAAAAAAAATATAAGTATACATACATAGATACTATAACGAATGTCAATGTTTGTGTCTGTATGTTCATACACGGCTAAGCGACCAGACCGATTTTGATGAAATTCGAAACAGAAACAGCTTAAAATGAGAGAGAGGAATGATGTAGGTTACTTTTAACCGCCACAGAAATGTCATTATTAAGGAAAATATTAAAACTACAATCATCATAGTACTAGACTTGTAGACAATGACCTAACGCTGAGGAATGTCAGCACTATGCCTAGATCTACCTACACTCCACTTTTACTTTCCTTGTGTGTCACAAAGTTTTGTAGTAGGTAGGTAGATAGGTGCGGTGTAAGGGCGCTGCTATACATAAAATTGTCATTAATTCCTTTTTATACTTTGTTAAATGGTATTATTTACTTAAATAAGTACATGGGTCTGATACTCTGCAGAATCTGATATAGTCGTAATAGTGTGAGGATATGCAACCTTGTTTAGTTAATCATCAACAGTGCAATCTGTTTTTAAGTTTATTTTACAATAACGCATCTAAATTTTCTAATAGTTAAGGTAAATATTTCATTAGATATTAAATTATACATTAATTATACATTCCCCTTGATTTAATTCCTTTATATAATCATAATTTTTTTGCAAAAAATTGCAATTTATTTCATACTAATATAATTGCATTAAATATATTGAAAAAAGAATGCCTGAAAGAATGCCTGTTTCCTTAAAGGAAACCTCAATTTTCCTCCTTTTCCTTAATTCCTCACAACAATTCCTCAATTTTGAAATATAACGAATTGCTCATTTCTGTGAAACAAATATAGTTTGCACATCAGCAACACGTATTATTTGAGTTTCAAAAAGGGTCCTGACTTTGTGTGCCCAAGGAGCCAGCCTCTGTGTGCCCAAGGGTCAAAAGTTCAAAAGTAATTGAACTAAGCGAGACGACCTGTTCGAACAATAATATATTGCCTGATTTTTCTCACCATATACTCGTAGATAGAATAACAATTTGTCAGTTAGTACTATTATTTGTTGACGACATTGTCATTTCCGATTTGAAAAGCCTAAAATTTGGGCACATCTTGGTTATCGTATATATTATTTAGTCTCACAGAACAAACAATATGCCTAAAGCCGGCCGGTGCAAATCTTACATGTGTCTAATTAATTTTATAGGTACTAAGTACCATGTTGATTGTTGTAAAGCAATTATTGTAATATTAGAAAAAAAGTCCTACTCACATTATCAAATTTGTTTTCTTCATAAATTTGATAATGTGAACAATACACACATACATCTCTCTCGCTCTCTTTATATGTGTTTGTGAATGTGAATGCATGTGTGAGTGAAATTTGCACGTGCGCGCGTACGTAATTCAGGAAGCCGACACAAGATACCTGTAAAAACCGGAACTCTTAGTATTAATATTTAGAGGTCACGCATCGCGAATTTCTATTTTTAACCAGCTTGAAAAAAAAACAGAAGGTTCTGTGTTCGCCGATAGCTTCGTCAATGGTGGACCGATTTCGATTTTTTTTTTTTGTATGTAAAAAATATACTCTCAAGGTAGTTCCATAGTCACCAAGTCAGGATCTGATGATGGGAACCTAGGGAAATCGCGGAATACCTTCAAATAATATAAGCATGTGTAGTGTGCTTGAACTCTTTTCTTTGTTATTCAAGTATTTGCGTCTGGTAGTTATCATCTCATGCTGCTGAGCTGATGATGTAAGCCACAACACTCCTTAATGTTTGGGAGGTAGCAAATAATACTGCTATTTGTCCCCAGAAACTACTAAACTAATGGCTATTAGTAAGACCTAGTATATTTAGAATTAAAATTAATCACTTAATAATTTACCCACATTAACTTTTGGAACAAGACGATCATAGCAGGAGCACAAGAGAATTTGTTAACGACAATAATAGAAATAAGATGAATTTATTTAATGTAGAAGTAAATGAAAACGTGATCTGCATGAATTATATTAAATAAAATAAGAGTAATTTATATGATCTTCGTAACGATAATTTGGTAGTTGCGCTCCGGCTAGAATGTAAAGACCCTGGCATGATTACCAGCTAATAAATTTGGGATCGGAACTCCTGTGTCTTTTGCACCGCACAAAAGCGAAGAAGGTGCCTGGCCAATTTCATCAACCGTGGCTCAGCTCACATGCAAAGGAGTGTAATGAATGACACGATTATGTTTACTCGATCACTAAGAGAAATAAAATTATTTTTATGAAAATAAAAAAAAAACCGCTATCAAAAACCTATTTAATAACCGTAAACCTGTTAAAACAACTAAGTAGTTGCTTTTAGAGTATATTAACACATTTATTTAAATAAGGTTTTGACGGGATTTCGTTTGCATCTCTGTAAAAATTATTTTTAAATCGGCCCACGGTTTACGGCTTGCGTCTAATTCTAAGTGGGAGTACTGATATTGTTTTATAAAGAGTAAATACTTTAATTTTAACACATAACAAATTTTTATTAAATGTTTAAAAAAAATAAATCAGGAACAATTTATGACCTACGTAATTTTAATAAAATATAGACCTAGGCTTGTATATAATTATATAATTATGTATAAACCTAGTTATTAATATCGGTTTTTGTCCCGATTTTTGTTTTTATTCCTTTTCTTTTATTCCTATTGTCATGGAATTAGTTCTCGACGTACCCGAAGGTCGTGTAGAGCACGAGTGCTGTGATTTTTTAACAACAAACTTTAACTAAGAATTATGTTGATACCTCCAGAAGAGGCTGTGAAGGATGACTTACATTTGCGCAGGCTGCATCATTAGTTATGGGTGCTTTTCAATTCTTCGAGAGCCTTCAAAACAGCTGTTTTAATCCAGACGGCGGTCGAAGTAGGTCCTTGTAATACGAAATCTCTCCTATCGCGATGTCATCTATCGATTATTGCATTATTAGTCTCCGTTGCTTTTTCCGAACGAATAATGTGGCATTCCACAAAATAAAAAAAATGATTTTTCGATGTTTCAAATTAATCGCTTTTCGCACTAAAGCAACGAAGGGTCATTACAGCACATGTAGATTTGAACGTGTCTATTTTCACCAAAACTACTTCGTGTCAACGCAGTTTGTGCCGTGAGAATAACGTGCGGCGGATGTAAAGGCTGCAATAGCATCGTTACGCTTCCCTGTATGCACTTGTGCGACCCGTGCAGCACCCCTTCGCATGACGAAGGTCTCCGTAAGATAGGATTGGATTGATCAGGCCGTAGTCCCTACAGCCTGATCCATCTCGCAGTTGAGAATTTTACTTTTCGGTAAAGGTCATGCGTAACCTTCTCACAGACGCTGTTTCCGCCGGTGGAGTAAGCAGAATCGGTTATTGTACGAGCTTTTTACGGTTGTATAAGGGCTGATGTCTTTTCTGCGATTTCTACAAGGATAACTCTCCGGTCAAGTATAGTTTTTAGCTAATACTATCTCCAGTTAAAAATCATAAAGCAAATCGCGTTTAACTACGGCGATTTGCTTAATGAATTGAAAGTCGGGTGAAAGGAACTTCAAGTATATTTCGGAGAGACGGTTAGATATTGCAATTTTTAGATTTTTCAGTACTGTATCAGCTCTGTGTTATTATCCACATGCAATTGTAAGATCTTCAATATCTACCCTTTGATTTGAAATAGACTATTTTTTTCATTGTTTTTTATGGCATCCCTTAAAGAACGTACGTTTCAACCGTTTAAGATCTACTGCTAGCGATTTAGTTCGGGCAGTTCGACGACTGACATCTATCTCAACAGATAAGCGCACTTGAAGATAATGTACAGAACAAGTCGTTGACATAAAAGTAGTGCATTACCGGACAACGCTTGACGGCCCCCAAAGTAAACAGCATTCGCCCCTTAGCGAGACTGGCGACCGTCATTACCCTGTCAAGTTTACGCGGCTCACTTCAATAACGTGGCGTTGACTGCTGGTAATCTATGCTTTTTCATCTGTCATCTAAGATTCCTCTTCGTCAACTTCTTTTCAGCGAGCACTGACAGTTATCCAACATTTCACTGCAGTGTTATTTTATTTCATCAAAAAATATGAGTCAAGTCTTCTCTCATCATGGCCGTCCGCTGTTCGCTCAAACATGTTTAGTCTGCCGTCACGCGTTATTTCGACCGCTCTCAGCAATTCTCTGTCCGCCTATCTTACACCCGTATGGAAAGTTTTTGAATGTTGTATGTCTTAGTTAAGTTGATTTTAAAATTTTGTACTCGTATTCCTTTTTGTTTTCTTGAGCGCGATAATTATTATTAGATAACTAATCAAAACAACGTTCTTGAAATGGAAGTAGCTTTGTAATGTACGTATAAATAAATGCTAATGTCAAAAATATATATATACAATTTTGAATATTCTTTAAAATGAAGAAGTTTTCGTGTCCTCACGGTGACTTCAGAGGCCGCGGGATAGAGCCCGTGCAAACACATTTCTAATACATGTTTATTGACCAGCACCACTCGATAGTTCTCAAAAGAAACATCATTGTCACGGGTTTGACCTGCGAAACGTATATGTATTGCCTCTATGAAAACCTCGACTTACGGGCGATGCCGTGAAAATAGACGTTTAATTGTTGGGAAAATTTACAACTTCACTACAAACGATGGCTGTTTTATTCGTCATGAGTAAAGTAAGCGTAATATATCAACGGGAAATTAAAGCAACGCGGAACGCCCTCCCACAGATGGACAGACGACATAAAAAGCATCGCAAGAAGCGGCCGGATGCGAAGGGTACAAGGCCGTGGGTCGTGGCGAGCCTCTCGAGAAGCCTATCTCCAACAGCGAAGAGACACAGCAGGCTGTTGATGATGATATATTCCCAATCATTTAGTCGTAACTTTGACCAAGCTAAGGTTCTAAATCAACTACGATACGTCTTCAAGAAAAAAAATTTGACCCTAAAGGGCAACTTTGCAATTTCCCGCAAATTTTATCCGTTTCGTAGTTATTTCAAAAAAAACGGTTTGTTTCGATTTCTTTCGACAACGATTTCTCGCAAGCGAATCAACCAATTTTAACCCGGTTTGCGGCAATCGACGTGTTTTTATAGGATCAAGAGCTGGTTAGAATTTCAAATCGATCGGTCAAGCCGCTTCGTAGTTATTCCAAAAAAACTGTTTTTTTTTTTTTATTTCTTTCGACAACGATTTCTCACAAACGAATCAACCGATTTTGACCCGGTTTGCGGCAATCGACGTGTTTTTAATAGGTTAAAAACTGATTAGATTTTACAATTGATCAATCAAGTCATTTTAAAGTTATTTTGAAAAAACCACTTTAACAAAATTTTTTTTTCTTAGTTTTTTGAAAATTTCTCAAAATCTACGGGTCCAAATCGACCCAAACTTTCAGGAAATTTAAGTTTGGTAAAACTCTTTGGAACGCCGTTTAGTGGGTTTGATCCGGTCAAGCCGTTTAAAAGTTATAAGAGGTTTACATACATCCACACACACACACACATACATCCACACAGACATACGGACATCATCTCAGGGATGATCAGGGAAGCTTCCTAGACCCTCAGAACGTCGAGATCTGAAGAGAACTCGATTTTTGCAAAATGGTGTGAAATCAATAACTTCCCGAAAATTTTAGAAAATTTTCAATTTTCTAAGCGGGAAGTTAAAAAGGCTATACCATTCTAAAAGGTTCTCAAAGCAATAGTGACTCCCCTGAGGTTAAAGGTGTCCGTGGGCGACTACTAAAAAACACTTTGACCCATGCTCATGCGCGACATGCGCTTTTCAGTGATCACATGATCCAGAAATGTATAATATATACGAACAAAGAGGCATTAATACAATTTCGTTATCTGCAAGTGTAAACAGTGGCAGGTCCGGCGAGGCCCTGCGCAGACGCCGCTGCTGCATACAGTGCAATTAATATGATTAACTTGGCGGGTTCAAGGAAATGTTATCGGCGACCGATAAAGGACGTGTTTTATGCAATTACCATAGAGTTGAAGTCTGGTCTGAACAGGCAAATTATATTAACTATTTTTTTTTACCTATATGATTAAACAGTGGTCGCTAAAATAACACTAAATGTGACTGAAATGGGCGTTGGTGGCCATGTCGTCAGCACGTTGCTTCAGCTTGTAACGGGTTCGTCCACGATTTAATGCCCTAAGGTTGCTCCAAAATATGTCAAATCAAACAATTTAATTTGTGCTTAGGTTAAGCCATCGGTGCTATTCACGGCCGTAACTGATGCGTGACAGTAGTCATTAAAAACCCCCCTCTATCTGCATTAGACCAGAGTGGGGGGCTTAAAGTTCAAACTACTCGATGTAAAGGAGGTGCTCCTGCAGAAAGTTGAAATAGCAGTTACAATTGAAAGAGTAACGATTTTCAATGCTCCAGCATGTAACGGTCTTCAATGTTTTCTTTATACATCTGAAGCACCGACGGCGTGGTTTGCACGCGACTCAAACACAAGAGATAACAGTTTGAGCCTACTGCACTTGCACTACTGTATCTCCTTGTGACCCATTCCAAATTGAAATATCGTGTCGGGATCTGCAGAACAGAAAAGATTTAGTAGAACCTTTAACGATATATGCAAACTTATTAACGCGCAACAAACAGCGTCAGTGTAGATCTACCTCTGTACGATTTACGTGATAATTATTTTTGGGCCAGTGCCTAATCGTAGATAAGTATATGAGTTATAGAAGAAATTTAAGAATTTTCATTTGCGTTTCGAAGGGATACATCCAACGCCATGTCAACCACTTCGAGTTATATGGCAGTCCAGTCGTGTCGGTCTACTAGCAGGAATATAAGAACAACTATATCAATTGCTAAAATTTATGTACTAGAGCCATGATATTGGCGACTTGGCTACTACAAGAAAATGGATCACTTCAACCACTGGAATACCATATTTTGACAAAATACAAACATGAAGTAGCAGCTTCGAACGTTGTATATTGTCCAGTGAGCGAGAGTTCCGGTAGTCCACTCCGTAGATATCCTTTTCCTCCCTAAAAGAATGTCCCGTTCTTTCCACTATATAAGCTATTTCTGCTTAAAAGGCCGGTAACGCACTAATGCTACTTTAGGGTTGCGAGTGTATATAGATGGCAGGGATCATCTACTCTCTGCTGACTCGCATACTCGTTTATCCTTTAAAATGGCGTAAAAAAATAACTAAATATCAATGCAAAGGTAAACTGACAAGACTGTTTTAAAATAGCGGTATTGTTTATAAACATTGAAAACGACGCCTCATGCAGATATACATTGAGTTTGCCTGTACTGGCAAAATTGATACTGGACGCCGTACTGATGCCAACTTAGGGAAATGATGGAGTATTACATAACAATAAAATGAGGATTTTTATTGATTTTTTGGCACTTGGTTATGTATTTGTATGGTTATGACGTGCGACAAAACGGCCCGGCTATCGTACAACACGACACGGCGAGGCGGGCGGGGATTGCGCGAACGTACCTCATGTCGCGAAATCGTGACCGTGGCCTACTTTAACACCTCCGCGACCGCGTAAACGATTTATTCAGTTCTATGTACTTGTTTTAACATACAGTAAAGGTATATTATGCTAATTTTCAGATCCGCCAATAATACTTCATATAATAGATAGAATTATCTCTACAGGTGCCGTACCCGTAAAATATGAAGAGCAAATTTAATTCAAATTCAATAAAATTCAAGATATCTTTATCTCATAGGTTACAAAATAACACTTGAAATACGTCATAATTTTTTGCTAATTTACTAATAATGATTACATTAATCTGTACATATAGTGTAACAGTAGAGAGAAAAATCGTAGAAATTTTAACTAATTAAATTAGTATTACAAAGGTTAACACAATATGTTTCAATTGTTTTAAATTCTGTGTATATCTGTGAAATTATTCGCGAACTCCGTCAAACTACTAAACAAAATTTGATGAAATTTGGTACGAAAATAAATTACATTGGATTGTTTTTATCCAGATCCCTACTATTCTTTACATCGTGCATATTTCTTTGTAACTGATAGTAGATGGAGCTACCTGTACGCACGGTACCGTTTGCTTGGAAATGGTATTCGGATACAAACACAGCGAGATAGGCACGGGGATCGAGATAGCTGTAAGCACGGCGCCTTCGGCGGACACTAAAGATGTACGAAACTCATTCCGTGGCCACGCGGGCGGAGTCGCGAGCGAAAGATAGCTATTGATAATTAATAACCGATACAGTGCAGTATTACACGCCGGGGGGTGCGTGCGGGGCGCGGGCGGCGGTGCCCTTTGCTACGCGAAATCGCTCTAGATAACGATCAATTGCTATTTTAATAAATTTAATTATAGAAAAGCCATAATATAAACAAACTAAACGTTGGCTAATATGATTGTATGTTAGTGAAAAGCGAATTCTATTCATTTGGCAGAGGATTGCATTAAGTCGCCAATACAATAATTTAATAACCGATAACCACATACACCTATAGTTCTATATAAATCCGTTGGCTGTGTCTATACATAGAATTATTTTGTCAAATTTTGTGATAAACATTCGTTTTGTGAGTCACTGACTTCGATTCTACCATTTTTTAAATGCAGCTTTGTCCGTCTGTATGCTCTTTCATAACTTAAGAACGGTTCTATCGATAGGCTGTGTATGATTTCTTTTCACGTTAAGATAAGCAAAAAAAAATAATCATTATTCGTGTATTTCTTTGTCGGCCATATTTATTTGTATTTTTTTTATAAATGTAATATTCGGGGGGATGTGAGCAGAACCGCGGCATACTCGGATAATGAAAAATAATAAATTAAACGTGTGGCACTCGGGGACTGCCGCGGTAAAGCTATTGCATAGCATTTTTTATCAACTTATGCAAATATAATTATTTATTTGTTTGTGCAGTATTTTTTTTCTTTGATATTAATTCCAGATTTTAATCACTTTCTTCATTAATAAATGCACTTTGTTTATTCATATTTAAAACACTTCATACACAAATACCAGCAACTGCTATTCACTGGTGTACATAGGTACACCTATGTATACAAAAATACCTACATGTATACTTACGGGGCACCTGCGGTGAGTGTGGCATTATAAACATATGATAGATACCTATACACCTATATACTTTCTCACAAACAGCTACTTACGTATTCGTCCGATTTCGGAGCAGCTCGTCTCGATCCGTGCGAGCTTCGTACAGTCGTACCATATACATACACGTTAAGCGAACGCTCGGCCGAGCTACGTGGTAGGCGGAGTGGGGGTTGTTAGGTTTTATTTTCGTTACGGAATTTCTTGATTCGGTCGCCGCGCTCAAAGCCCGCGATAAAAGCTATGCAATAGCTTAAAAATAAATTTTAATTGAAGCCCGGCGAAGCGGACGCGCAACGGCGAGTTGAAAAGACGTTGACGGCGATAAACGGGACGAAAGCTGACTGACTGACTACACAAAGCCGAACACGGCCGACCTCGCCCGCGCCCCGCCAGCGCGCCGCGTGCGTCGCCAGATCATCCGCTGGGCAGTTCTGCACCTTTTTAAGTCTTCTATCCGATTTGTGCGAAGTTATTGACCGCGTTGCGCCGCATGTGGGAGTTCAATGCGGCCGTTCATTTCTATCTGTTCATGGAAAAATAATAAAAGTAAAAGAATAGTACGGCAATTGATAGTTTTTTTTTAATCCTTTCCACGTTAAAACCGCCTGTCGCCGCGGGAACGGTCAAGTGCGATCATTCTTTCATTTCCCGCTATGAAAATTGAAAAAATTTCATTGAAAACTTACAGTTTTCAATTCGTTGTTCGGAAACCGAATTTCGGTCAGATCTCGACTAGTTTTATGGTCCCAGGAATCTATTTCAACCATAGTCCGAGTGATGTCTGTACGTTTCTGTGTGTGTGCGTGCGTGCGTATGTGTGAAATAACATCTCGCGTAAGTAAAAGCCGTCGCTCTTGACTGTATACCCTGTGAACAGCCTTTAGCTCGACTCGCCATGTTCGATCGGATCGTGATTGCGAAATGTGGACGTGCACCGCGTGTCCGCCGCTGGCCACCCCATGGCGGAGACGGTAACGTGAAGTTATGAATAAAACGTATTAAAACCTTAACAATTGCATTTAACGTCGTCGTTCTGGTTCGAGTAAGCAATTTTTTAATGCAGCCGAGTAATACACCGTTAACTATTTCTTAATCAAAGATTGAATGTGCGGACAATTGTTTAACGAAAAAGCATATAACGGAAAAGTACGTAACTTGTGCCACTAAGTCGTTGTCATCGACCGACCGATAATACATTTTTTTTTATCTAATCATTTTTTTAATTTTCATATTGTTACTGACTGCAAAGATACACGGATGTTTTAAATTTCGAAATGATTTTGGAATCGGCATCCTTTGTTTTTAACACACTTCAGAAAAAAAAAGGGGGTTCTATGTTCATCTGTGTGTAATTTTTTATACATTTGCAGCAATGATTTCGTGAATGGTGGATCGATTTGAAAAATATTTTTTTTTTTGAAAAGATATACTCTCAAGATGGTCCCACAATCGCCATGTCAGTATCTGATGATGCGTTACCGGGGACTACGAGCAATACTTTCAATTATATTTTCATATATTATAAGCACGTATAGTGTTTTAACATCTTTTTTTAATTATTCAAATGTTTGCGTCTGGAAGTGACCATCATCTCGTGCTGTTGAGCTGATGATGATGAAAGCCACTAGGTTCGTTAACGTTTAGGAGTTAGGGAATAATACTGCGATATAAATTTCTATATGACAAATAATACATAAAGACATCGGAACTGTTTAGCGATAACAGTAGAAATAGGATGAATAAATTTAATGTGGAAATAAATACAAATGTGATCTGCTTGAGTTGTAGGACTTTATATTATAAAAATAAGAGTAGTCTCTATAGTTTGCAGAAGAATGATTTGGTAGTGGCACTCCAGCTAAGATGTGAAGAAGATTAGCAGCGCCACCGGACGAGCGGTCGGGAGTAGGAACTGCTTATCCACTTTCTTCGTAAAAGTGAAGACGCTCAGTCAGTTATAACCGCGGCTTAATCTGTATACAAGTAGCTAAATTAATTATAAAGTTATAATCGATCGATTACTAAATAACGTTAAATAAAATAAAATAAAAACCTATTTAAATAATTAGTTGTGATTGGAGTCCGTTCCAGCTTTATATATTATCATGAACTGTAAAGATATAGAGTTTTCATATCTTAAAATGGTTCCGGAATGGGTATCGTACTTGTAACTTTACTAACATAGATGATTTTAAATTCAATTGAAATCCCTCGAGTAGCCATCGCCCTACCGAGCGCTTAGGGCTTGCGAAAGTGCACGAACGAAGGAGCAGAGGGAGCTGCGGTCGCGACCCGGCGCCGCAGACGGGCAAAAAAAGCTGCACAGAGCGCGACTTGCGCGCTGTTATCAATTATTCGACGAGCCGGTTTGTGGACGGTAAGTGAAGCGCCCATCCTCAGGTGCAGCGCGAGCCAAAACAGCCCCTAAGGTCGGCCGCGGTAGGGCGCAGAAAGCCGCGGCGCGTCCTCCGACCTGTGCCGGGGCCGAGACAAAAGTGCGCTCGTATCGGAGTATTTTGCGCTGTTGCTAGGCGACAAGGCCAGGATTTTTAAAACGTCATCTGTTTATTGCTCGTCGCTAAATGCTAAATGACACAATATACCGTGCAAACTTTGTTTGTCTATGATATAATCGACAAATTAACTGAGTACACTATTTTATATATATATATAGATATAATAGATATTGTGCAATCTATAAAAGTTAAGCAGAGAAACACTACGTTGCTAAGCGACAGATCGCATGCATAGTTAAGGCGCTTTATTTTTTTCCTTTTTCCGAGGCGCCCGCGCCGACGACAGGGTTGCTCTGCGTACACGCAAGTCTTTCACAATAGATACTACAATGATACAATACTGTATAGTTATCTTTCATAGACGACTGCTTACTAATTTTTGGAATGACTGTATGGACCAATTTGCACTAATTCCAGAGACAGTCTTAATCTTTTGAAGATATTTTTAAAAATGTACACTATTTCGGGAAAATTAAAAAAACAAGTACGGAATCGATACGATTTTTTTTATAAAATATCTAGGTAACTATTTGAATTAACGTGGGATTAAATGTTTGTCGCATGTGTTTGCATCAAAAACTCAACCCGAATATCTTCTCAGCAGTACACCGATCCCATTAATAGTTTTACAAACATCATTGATGGCAGTTTGCATCAAAGCGCAAATAAAAATATAGCTCAGTTTTTTACTTATTTTGCTATCAGAATTTTACCACTCCAATGCAATGACACACTCCTCCACAACCATATCTCCGAACGAGAAATTGGAACGTTAAGCTTTGCACGCCCACCCAGTGCGGTCGTCGGGGGGCGCTGCGGACGACGTGGCCGACGATGACGTCGTCCAGGGCCCGACAGACGCCCTGATGAGAGCGGTGTAAACTGGCTCAAGTTAAAAACTGACTAACCCGGCTGTGATAAGGCATCGAACCTTGCTGCCTTATCACAGTACCCCGTTGAGTACGCACTCGCCGAGCGTCATTCTGCGCAGTCGTCGCCACACTTACTTAAGCATAACCAACACAAACCTTTGCCACCATTAGACCGCGTTATGTGTGATGCGATATCAACACAAATCGCGACATTAATTTATCGTGTGTCACACATGTCCGTTGGGCACGCGTATTCATTGTAAACAATTGAAATAGAACAGCTGTATGAAGGGATACAATTATAAGGGATGACGTAATTAGAAATATTTTCAGCCATTATACGCACTCTGCTAGACACAAGGCTTCTCGGTAGATTTACAACGTCGGCCCAGGTTGTAGGTCCTCCTAGGGCGTCCTAAGCTGCAACCAGTTTGTAGTCCCAGCTGCGCGTGTGCGTTTCTATGTGTGTGTGTGTGTGTGTGTGTGTTTATGTGCGTCTGTACGTAGGGGCGTGTGTTTGTAGACGAGTGTGTAAACCTCTCAAAAGTTTTGAACGGTTTAACCGAATTAAAATCAGTTTGCGATATTCGAAAGGGATCAAGTTAACTTAGATTCAGATATAAAACTTTTAGAAAAATGTTTTTTCTGAACTAACTTTTAAGAAACTCTACCTATCGATACAAAAATTTTATAAGTCATTTTCCTCAAGGAGTTGCATCGACTGCCTTACATAATATATAAATATAATTATTTGTTCAAGACATCGTTGAAAAAAAATTTATTAAAAAGTGTTATTTTTCTACATTTTGTAAACAGCTCTACTGACAAATTTAAAATTTGACCAATTATTCTCTCTAAAAAACAGCGTCGTTCTTCGTAAATTGCATCAAAATGGATTGGTTTGTTCTAGAGATATGGTTAACGAAGAACTCAAAAAAAAGTGTTTTTCAAAATACATGGGAAATACGTGATGGATTAATGTTGAGTACACGGTCATCGTTTTCTGCTCAGGACCCTGGAAATCCATTTCGACCATTTTTATTTTCTAAGTGATGTTCGTGTTCGTGTGCATGTGTGTGTGTGTGTGTGTGTGTGTGTGTGTGCTACTCTACCAATGTATTCCATAATGTAGCCACTGATAGCTTTTCTGTTTAAAAAAACAACATCAATCGTTGCAAACTGCATCAAAATCCATGGGTTTGCCCGGGAAACATCGTTAACAGAAATTTATAAAAAAAACCGTTTCATCAAAATAGCATGTAAAATGGTTGATGGATTGATGTTTGGTATTTGGTCATCTTTTTCTGTTCATAAAATGCATCGGATGTCATAAAGCAGATCAAAA